>VMDR010028665.1:0-13059 GCA_007922815.1 Macrotus californicus
AGGGAACAAATGGAAAGCTGTGAAAAGCCTCTATTTTTCTCCATCTCCTTCGTTTCTCTGCTTAAAGCTAGAGATGGGTAAGAACTTGCAAAATTGAATTAAACTAAAATGAGAAAGAGGCAACACTTTATGTGTGTCCTTAAAGGCCAAATCTTGGATGTATAGGAATTTTTACCCTGGGACATTTATTAGGACTTTGGCTCATGATAGATTTTTCATTTTTATATGATAGCTGTTCTATTAATTTTTCCTTTATTTGTTTTGTTTCTCATAAGCAGACTTGAATTAGAACAAACGTGTTAAAGTTTACATCTCTCAAAATCTCTTACCTGCTATAAAACACCACAAGAGCTCCCTTCAGGGCCATGGCAAAGTAACTGACACCTGCTTGTCTTCCCACAAAATACAACATATGTATAACCTGTCTGTTGGCTGTCATAACATGAAGCACAGGACTGTGATACTTGAGGAAAGTGTATAACTCTGAGCTCCATGATTAAGTCTGCTTTCTGCTTGGAGGCAGGAACATCCATTCATCACAGAAACTCTCAGCCAGATTGGACCAAGAAACTATGAAGCACCAGTAGCCAGGAGTCCACCTAGCACCCTGATCTTTTCTAAATGCCATTCTCCATTAAAAGGAACAGGAGTGCTTAGGGAAAAAGAAGGCTGACTTTAGTGCTAAGGCAGCGAAAGTACTAGTGAGCTGGTCATCTTGTAACTCCAGAAAGTAAGGAAATGTTCATGGGACATATCAAAAACACACAGAGACCAGACTGAATGTGCTTCCGTAGGCCAAACCTAGGAATATTTGAGCATCAAAATAAAAAATGTTAGCAATGAATAAAATAGGGATCTATGAAACCATAGCAATAAATGAATAAATAAATAAATGGGAAGAAGAAAAGCTCTTTTAGATATAGAAGGCATTATTGAATTAGACAATCATCAAGGGATTCAAAAATTAGTGGGTGACTGCTTGATGCAAAGGATGATATTAACATTTTCTCAAAGCAGCTTCAAAGTAATAGTTTATTTAAATGCTAAAATGTTAACTTCATAGTGTAAATTCCTGGTGGACATTACCTTAACCAATTATTAAAGTTAACATCATCAAAGCAGGCTGACTAGCTGATGTCATGTTTCTCAGTGAATGAAGATCTGAGAAGGATACAGCATCACTTCTGAGAGAGCATGGCAGGGAGGGAGGGGTTATAATGGTTGACCATGGCTTGGCCTCTGGCTAAGGAGTGAAGGAAAGAACCTTAGGGGTTTATACTTTCATCCTTACTTGACAGAGGACACTGAGAACCATAGGTCAATTGACCTGTTCAAGTTCATCAATCAGTGTGTCCCAAAGGCTGAAACAGTTCTAAGAGCTGTATATTTTTCTTCTTCTTTTTTTAAAGTTTCAAGGAAACCAAACATGAAATTAAGGAGTGGAAATTAAATGGGTTTTCCCCCAGAAAAAATACACAATTTTAGATTCGCAACTTCCCTGACTACCTACTACCTTTGCCAATTTATGATTGTATTGTTACAGAGGCAGAATGCCTGCTATTCCTTTCAATGGCAGCCCAGTATGCTCACATCAGGTCAATATACTTGTGAAAATTTTAACATATACAACATTTTCAATGTGAAGCATCTGTCCACTTTGGATCCTTGCCTACAAACGGTCAGAAACACACAAAAAGTTAAGCAGTACTTGTGATAGAAAGCACTGTGCCAACAGTCAATGAAGGACTTTTCATTTAAAACACCTCACCATTCAAAAACACTTAAGGTATTAGCCATCAAAGTTTCCAAATCTCTGTTCACAGGTTCACTTCTATTTGGAAGCAGTTATAAATAATTACTTCCAATACAGAATTCTTTGTGAGTTCATTTCAATTATTTTTAGTTAAAAATTTATAAAGGTTATCAAAATTTTCAGTTTCTCAGAAGTTTTGTAGAAAAAAATTTTTAATTTAATTTTTATCCTCACCTGAGAACACGCTTATTGATTTTTAGAGAGAGGGAGAAGGAGGGAGAGAGAGACAGGGAGAGATACATTGATGTGAGAGAGAAACATCAATTGGCTGCCTCTGGTATGCACCCTAAACAAGGACCAAACCCACAACTTAACCATGTGCCAAGACTGGGAATTGAACCTATAAACTTTGGGTTTGTGGCTCTAGAGAGCCACAAGCAGGCTTGCTAGTTCAAAGGCAAAAGCAGCCTGGGTCTGGAATCAGAGAATGAACAGGTATGTTTGGATGAGGAAGGATGGGGTTTGTCGGAAATATCTGAATAGATAATAGATATGGGGGGAATTCAGAAATGTAAAAGCACAGGTAAGAACAAGGTATCGTATTTAACGGTTGTATATAGTGTTCTATGAGCTTCTCATTCCCAGAGGTTAATGTTTATCTGGCATAGGTTATGTGAAAACGCATTTTATATGAAGAAACTCAGAGAAGCAGTCATCCCATTAATGGCACGCCAGTGAGCCTGCAGAACAACTGCTGAAGGATGAGAGTCTGACAATGTCCCAGGATAGACCCCACTCCTATTCCTTTGCAGGTCTTTCTCTGGCAGCTGGATTCCTGGGCATATTTGAGGCTGTATTATCCTTAACAAACATCAGTGCTAAGGGGGTGGGGGGAGGGACGGCAAAGTTCTGTTGGCATTCAAGGAGAAAACATGTCAAGTTCCCCTGCAGCGATGAAGAGCAGAAATTCCTTATTACCCTGTATTAGTAAAAGAAAATACTCCAGCAGTATCTACCAATTATGTAATGAAGCGTTTTCAGAGAGATTTGCACCTATATTAAAGGTACATATTTTTATTGTTCTAACAAGGAATAAAGTAAAAATCTCATGCATTTATAGTTACGTCAGGAGAGCTTTCTGCATAAGGAAAGGGCAAGGCAGGCAGGAAGATCTCTGCATAAAGCAGAAGCTTCCTTTCATCCCTAACAATTTGGTTCAAAAATAAAACATGGAATAGTGACTCTTATACAGGACTTGTGTGCCACAGGCACTGGTCCAGTGTGTCACATATGTTTAGCTCCTTGAAACCTTTGACTGACTCCATGAGATAAATAGCTCAACCAAGTTCACACGGTTAATGAGTGGCAGAGACAAGGGACCCCGGTCATAGCCACTGTACTATTGGTCATCCAGTATACCAACTTTAGTGCCAGTCACTGAAAATTCAAGAATACATAAGGAACGGTTTTTAATCATACTTGGGGCCAGAGAAGAACAAATACTGTATGATCTCATGGAATCTCTTCTACATGGAATTTAAAAATGCTGAACTCATAGAAACATAGAGTAGAATGGTGATTGCTGGATGCTGGAGGGTGGGAGAATGGGGAGGTATTGGTCAAAGTGTAGAAACTTCCAGTTATGGGATAAATAAGTTCTGGAGATGTAACATATAGTATGGTGATTATCATTTACAATGCTGTACTATATATTGAAAGTTGTCAACAGAGTAGATTGTAAATGTTTCCCACACACCTGCAGAGGTAATTATGTGACGTGATGGAAGTTTTAACTAATGTTCCGTGGTAATCACCTGGCAATATACACACGTATCAAATTAGGTTGGACACTTTACACTTACACAATGTTTTATGTTAATTATATGCTAATAAACCTGGGGGAAAGTACCTGTCTAGGAGTTAAGATTTGATGGTGGAATGTACAGAGCAACACACAAACCAGAACATCAAATCCAGTCTGGGAGTGGAATATGGGAAGTGATGGGAATATAAAAGAAGAATTTCTAGATTTGGATTCTTTATAGGTTGTAAGCTCTAATATTTAATTAGTCTTCCCTCTGCTATCATATGGCTCTGCATTTCACATTGGAAAGATTCCTACAAAATACATATGAACCATGAAAGGGACAGCTGCCAGGCCAAGGTATTCTACACTATAAGCAAGTTCATTGATTGAGGAAACCCTCCCCTTCAACTAGCTATTTTTGTTGGACTAAACAAAGAGAAAGCAGGACACAATTGCAGCATTTGCTGAAGGCCACATCTAAATCACCAACATGGCTCTTTCAGGCTCCTCTCTCAGGAGCCCTTCCGAACAGCAGTCACGTGACTGAACTGTCTCCTGAAACTAAACTAATTGCCTCCTCCATCCTTTGTTTCTCCATGAGCAAAATACACTTGCTACCATACTCTGCATTTTAAATTCTTCTTATCTTCCAAGACCTCCTTTAAATCCCACCTCTTCTTGAAGCCATCAGAGCAATCTAGCTCGTGTTTATTTATTCTTCCCTCTTTTTAACCTTAAACTCATCTCGTGTTATGTAACTCATTTTGTAACAAAAATCATGCTTTTATTCAGTCAAGAAATAACCATTGTATTTAGTATTAGGAATAATGGAGAGAACAGCCCTGGAGCTAGATAATGTGGGTTCAAATCCTGGATCTCCTACCTACTTATTACATCACCTTAAATAAATTGTGAGCTGCTATTTCCTCATCTTTAAAATGACTTTAATATGTACTGTGTAGCACTGTAGTAAGAATTTAATGACTTAACACCTTTAAGGTGTTTATAAGAATGCCTGACACGTAGTTTTTAAGTTTGAGACGTTTTTACTTCGCTCCAGTCACTGTAATATATGCATCTCTGTTGCTGGGGTAGTGAATAGAGCTGGCACTGTCATTTTGTTCTTCACAACCAGTATTCAAACAGGGTGCAATATTTTGAATGGAAATGATAGTAAGATTGATTGTATTCTGGAACACTGGGTTTTGAACGAATACTTTTCCAAATCTATTCACACCCATCTCAGAACACAAACCTTCACATCAAATAAAGCCCTAAAGTAAATAGGAATTTTCACTTATTGTTTAGTCTTACAATAGCTGTTTGGTAAAATCAATGAAACCACAGGGTCCTGATTTATGAAAGGAACACTCATCAATGTGTTGCATAAAATTAGCCTAATAGAGTTTTCCACAGACAGAAAGAAATCAAGAATCATGATGTTTTCCCCTTTTCTCCCTTTTAATCAGTCGATACAGATAGAGATTCTGCTTTGCTCAGGTACTGAGCAAACCACTTGAAAAATCTGAGCTCTATTCCATTATACAGCAAATAAGTAATTTTTTTCTGTTCTTCCTTCACTAATAAACATCATTCCTGTGCTGTCCAATATGATAATCACTATCTGAATATGGTTTGCAGGTAAAATGTGGCTAATCCAAATGAAGATGTGCCTTCAGTATAAAATACAGTGGTGGGGAAGAGTCGGTTTATAGCTATTCATATGGAAAATAACACAATAATTAATCAATTATATTACAAGAATAAGCTTTGTGTTTTGTGTCCTCACAACTGTAAACCTACTTTTGCCCACCCCTCCACATGCCACATTTCTACCATTAGGTAGGAAAATTTAAAGAAAAAAAACACTGTTAACTATTGATTTTTATACTGCTTGCATATTGAAATGACAGTACTTGAATATATTGGGTTAAATAAAATATATTAGTAAAATAAACTTTACTTATAGCTTTGTAATTTTTTAATGTGACTGCCAGTAAGCCTAGAATTGCATATGAGGCTTTCATGGTGTTTATCTCTGGCAGTACAAGTGAGTCCAGGAAGTCAAGATGCTCCATCCATACTGAGCATCCAGTTGGTGTCATGATACAATATTTGTCTTCTCTAGTCCCTCCCTCATCCTTTTCAAAGCTTGTAGACAGCAGTGGCAGAAAGAATGTATTGGAAACGTACATAGGTAATGAGAGATAATCCAATTTATTTTACAAACTACAGGAGAAAGTTGCTTAAACAGCATTTATGGTTAGGTCACTCTCTAAATGAAAATCCTTCAGTGACTTCCTGTTTTCCTCAGGGACGCACCCAGGGCCCGTTGCACACCTTGTGAGGCTTTATATAACCTGGTCCTGGCCTTTGTTGAAGCTTCATTGCTTCCCACTCCTCGCCCTGCAGTCACATCTCCTCCATGTAAATGTCCTTTTATTCCCTACACAGGACATCTGTTCTCCTGCCCAGGCTTCTGCACAAAACTGTAATTGACTCTCTCCAATCCCATTTCATGCGATTAACTTTTGTTCATCCTTTGGTTGTTCTTTCTTTTGAAAGAACTTCCCCAATTCTCTAAAGCTTTAAAGTTGTGTTAGACATCTCAGATAGATGTAACACCCCTCAGATGTGTTGCACTTCTGTATTTTAGTTTTATATAAGCAATGCATTAATTTTCATTTCTGTAGTAGTTGTATTATTGTTGTTATTTATCTTAAAACTGAGAGTTTATACCTTTTGACCATATTCACCCATTGTGCCCAGCCCCCAGTTCACACCTTTGGCAACCACCAATCTGTTCTTTGAATCTATGGGTTTGATATTTTGTAGGGGGGGTTTCCCCTCAGTCTCCGCATATAAGTGATGTTGTACAGCATTTGTGTTTCTCTATCTCACTTGTTTCACTTTGTATAATGCCTCCAGGTTCCATCCATGTTGTTTCAAATGTCAGGATTTTCTCTTTGTAGTGTTTTACAAAGTGCTTATAGTTAAGCACTTCGGGCAGGAACTTCATTATTGTATCAGTCTCTCCCAGGAAGTGCAGGATATCTACCTGGACCTCACCCCACAGCACTTTGTGACCTTTATGTCCATCAGTAGAATCCAAACTCTCCTCTCCCTACATATACACGCATTCACCACTTTTCCACACCCTACCTGGGGAAGCTAATCACCCCTCATTTAGACCCACAAGACCATAAGCCCCATGAAATCAAAAAACTGTATTTGACTATTTTAATATTGAGTTCTCTGTGCCAGCTCTCTGCTTATTAAAGCATGACTTATCCTAGTATTGGTCTGATACCATGATATACCCCTAGGCATTTTTGATACAAAGCAGAGCAAGCTCAAGTGAACTCCCTTTCTTAGCAAATATTCACGGAGCTGCTCACCACCAGTACATTCCTCGTTGACTCTTACAACTCAGCCCCTGCAAGTATCCGTGCAATGAGAGCTGAAAAATGGTCTTTCTCTTCATAGCCTATGAATTTCAAGCTCTTTTAAACATCAGGGTTTATATATTGGTGCATTTCAAATGAACTTATGCAACAGCCAACCTAATAAAAAGTCATGTCTAATGGTTCAAATATTTAGTCCATAATTATTGTTCTACAAGCATTTATTAAATTAGTATTAATATGTCAGTGCCTAGTTTCTATAAAATATAATATTTGTTACTAGAAATGAAAATAGGTGTAACATTTAAAGAAAAAGGAGGAATAGAGCAGAATGTCGTACTTCGCTGACTGATTCATAGCTAACATGTTTCTGTCGGCTTCTAGTTAAGTCTAGTTCCTGGCTGGTTGTTGTCTCATCAGCTTGTCTAGAGGTTCAGTGTAGTGCTTAGCTGGGCTGTTCTCATGCTCATCTTCTATGCTTGTCCAGCAATTCTCTTTTGCTCTCCGATGCACCACTGTTGGTGCAACCCCAGTATTATCTCTATGAATGCCACTTGTATTATCTGAGAGTTTGTTCTAAATAATGAGTTCTGAATATAAAACTCTGGCCATTGATGATGCAAGACAGAAAATGGACTTCATATCAGGTACAGAGAGAAAAGCTAGACCCCAGCTCCAACAATTAATATTTAGGCAACTGCTAAAATATTTTAAAAATGGAAGTCAACCATGTAGAATACAACTGAGTGAACAAAGTGTTTGTTTTGAAATGCCACTATAAGCACTAAAAATCATTTTTTGAATTAAAGTTTGAGCATAAAGAAACTAAAAATAAGATATGTGAAGGTTTTATAAAGGGGAAAGAGGTTATCAATCTTGATGGATGCCATGAGAACAAAAATCAACATCTGCAGAACAGGAGGGATGACTAGATTATTGTTAGACAGATTTTTAAACCACCTGATACACCATCTGTACCAAGAATCTTGACAAACTGAAAAACATGGTGTGCAAATGTGCAAGTTAGAAGTAAAACAATCTTTTCTCCCAGTTCCATATATAATCTATCACCTGAAAAGATATCCTTACATAGAATTTAAGAATAAACTATATCAATTCATTCTTGTCTTTTCTCCAGAAATAGAGCATTATTGTTTTATTTAGATGATTCCAACAGATTATTCAACATTGTTGATTCTCAGCCAGAAATAAATTTCACTAACATTGACTGTTTTATTATTTCGTTAGTTTCCTAGTCACAGCTCTTCTAATTTTAGCAGTAAATTGTATCTTATTTAAGCTAATTACTATTCCATATGTTTGTCTTCTTTCTCAGGTGCACTAAAATAACTTTTGGTCCAAGTACCATATCCTTATAGTTGTTTACATTCATACAAATGTTTGGTTACTCATTATCCATAAATTGAGCATTCACTGAATAGAAATGCAGCAGCATTTATATATATATAAATGTATATTATATTTAGTATAATATAAATATTGCCTATAAGGATGCAGCATTTAAATGGAAGAGGGAATACTTGATTAAACAGCTTAAGTTAAAATTAGTGAGTGAAAGGGAGGAAGGGACTGTGCCTGGTATACATTGAGAATGTCCATAATCATCCTCAAGTTTCCATTCTGGAGTATCACGTATGAACCATGTGTATATGTATGTATGTATGTATGTATGTACCATGTACATCCTATGTATATACCCCTTGAAAAATATCCTCTTTTTTTAGCTGCCTGGTTCTTTCTAAAACATAATTACTATTTTCATGAAAGTGAACATATTTCAGGGACTATGTGAACAACATTATGTTAAATTTTAAAGTATATCTGGGCATCTAAAGATAATTCACAATGTTCAGAACACTCTGAGTCTCTGTTAAATATTCACTAATGTTTGGATATCAGACTATAGTGGACACTCTTGGTTCCTTTCCAGATCCCCTTTACCAAGTCAGTGCCTCTGTCCCCAGCTACTGTGAGAGTTGATTACTAATGTTCACAGCCACATTCTTCTCTGGAGAATTACCCTCAGCCAAATGGGAGCGGCCTTTCTTGGAGGAGATGTTTCCTACCTTCACCATGGTTGTATCAAATGAATGACTGACTGACAATGAAATACAAAAGGCCAGCTTTCTTGCTTTGGGTTTTTCTTCTATGTACTGCAATTTCTGCTCCAGAGCTTTCATGGAGATCAGGCTAGAGCTAGATTGCAGCCGAGACACGTACTGGCTTAGCTCTTATCCTTTCCCTGTCCCGCTTCCCTCACTCTCTCTATCATGAAGGCCCTTCCTTAAAAAACCACATGGACTTGAGTCTTTGTCTTAGGTTTTTCTTTTAGGATATAAGGTCCAGAAAGAGATTAAACTAAGTTAAAAATACTTGTGTACAGTATTTCTGACAAGCGAGAATATACAGTAACCTATTTAGTGTCTTGGTCTGTCAGTCTTCATTATAAGGGAGAATTTTAGTATAGTGAATATAATCTAATTCATCAACATATGCATAATAAAAGACTGAGAGAACTCCATTAAATAATTTCCCTTTTAAAACATTTCCTTTTAGTAAACATTTGCTGAGCACTAGATAGACTCCATGTCAGATGTAGTAATAATTTAAAAACATCATTCTCTTCGAAGCACTTTGTGGAAGATTACTCAGGTCTGGATAATGTGAAGGGATTTCTTCCACAGTAAAGCTGCCTAGGCCCTTAAGAGGCCTACAAGTGAGAATAATAGAGAGTGGGTTCTAGGAATTCACAAAGATGTAAAATGGTGACATCTTTACCACCACCTTAGCAAAGATGGAAATGAAAATAATTACCAATAATACAAAATAGAAAAAGAAAGTTGCTTTAATAAACATAACCACATCTCTTGGACAAAGAGAAGGCTTTTAATAGAGAAACTTTTTATCATAACCGAGAAGAGTGGTGCAGATGATGCACATAATATACCCTGCAGTGGTTCCGGGGGAGGGGAGAATGAGTGTGTGCTCCTGAAGAAAGGGAAGGAGGCAGAGATGAGGGAATGATACAGTAACCAAAAGGGGTTAAATGTTGATGAAAAATGAAACTGAATGAAGAATACATAGAGGTTTCTTGTACAATTTTTATTTCTGGCATATTATATAAGTCGAATAACTAAAAATGCCTTAAACAGTGCAAAAATTTGTTAAGTGATAAAACATGTGCTATAGTGAAACAATGGTGTGGTGTGATGGGGGACACATCTGTCTTTGTCCCCAAGGAGTTCTGGCCACAAAGCTGTAGACCCCTTGGAATTTCCTGAGTGATAGCTGTGTCTTTTTTTGTGCTAACAAGGTGACAAGGTGGACCCCTAGTTAGCCTGAGGGTGAGAAAAACCAACTACAACATTAGAAGGTTGGAACTTTGAGCCAGTTTGACCTCCAAGAAGTGATATCAGTACTTGAGATTGAATCCAATCAATTGGCCAATGATTTAATTAACTGTGCCTACATGTTCAATAGTAACTCTGGACCCCAGAACTCAGTAGAGCTTCCTGGTTTGTTGGTGAATACACTGATGTGTGGGTGGGTGATGTTCCCAACTCTATAGAAAGCAGGAGTAGAGGCTCTGTGTCTGGGACACGTCTAGATCTTGTCCTATGTGTAACCTTTATAATAAAACAACTATAATAAGCATAGTGCTTTGAGTGAGTTCTATAAGTCATGTTAGCAAATTGTTGAATTTGAAAGACTTGTGGGAACCCTCTGATGTATAGCCAGTCAGTCAGAAGTACAGGTGACTCCTGAAACTTGTGGTTGTCATCTGACATGAGAGCAGTCCTGCGGGACTGATCCCTTAAACCTGTGCAGTTTGACAATAACTCCACCGAAATGAATTGCTTGACAGCCAGTTGGTATCAGAGAATTGGTGTCAGAATATTAATGGTGATGGATTTTTCCACTAAATAATGAATGTACCAAATATCCTCCTTATTCAGTGGCCTCTAGAGTCTGGTTTCATCTCACAATATTAGGGCTCTCTATTACTTCTACTTTATTGCCTCTAATTTGGAAAGCCACCATGGAGTACTTATATCCAGAAAGTTCTGTGTTCTCACAGAAGCACTATAGATTCCAATTCCTCCTATCGTAGGCACATTCTTATCTTCTTGGCACTACGGAACCCCTTGGCCACTAAAAAGGTATAATTTCATATAAATACATTAACCCCAGGCATATGATTTTTTCCATAATTGGCAAAAGATAAAGAGTAGAAAAGAAGAATAGAGATAAGCATATTCATGCACCATTATCTCCATATCCCTCCATCTCTTGCCTCTTATCTACCTGTGATGGTAAGTGTGTTCTCTGTCATGATTGGTTTGAGTCAACAGAGATAATGCAAGCATTCCAGAAGTCCACAACCTACTGTGGATTCTTGGCTTTAGGCAGGAAATAATTCAAATATAACCTAGCAGAGAGTTTAAATGAAAGAGAGTTTATTAGTGAAATGGTAGGACAGAGAGAAGGCTACTCCACAGAGAAAACAGCCCACTGTAGTGGGATTTACTTATTTTATTGAGGCTCATTTAATCAAGGGGTAGGGCATTCAATAGGGGGAGGAATATTCAGGATTTTTCTGGGAAGGGAGTGGAGACTTCTTGGAAGAGCCCCATTGGCCATTTTGTGCTCTTTTATGGGCTTTCTGTTTTTAATCATGGCAGCTTGGGTGTGTCATTTAGAATGCTCATGCATTACAATGAGTTTATAATGAGGCTGGGGTCACCATAAGATGAAATTAGTCTCCAGATTGGATCAAGCTGGTCTTCTGTGGGTTCTAAGCCATGAATCTATTGGGGGTTGGTCTTACTATCCCCTTGACAGTCCCTTTAGTCCTTACCAGTCACATACCCTATCTCAGAACCACCCACATCTGTGAATGTGCAACATATCTCACGTTTTCCTTTCCCAACCAACCAACTTGGAAGGATACCTCCTTACAGGGGCAGTCAGACTGTGTTTCCCTTGTGCAAGCATGATCCATTAGAAGTAAACGATTAGCATATTGCCATCATATAACTATAGATTGATGATTAATTATAGTGCTAAAAGTGTCTAACATGATACTGGAATATATGTCTGCAAATCCGTTCTTTCTTGAGTGCGGAGAGCATAGAGAGACGTGGAAGGAAATAAACCGAAAGGACCGGATGCAGTTAAAAGCACAAAGGAAATGCAGTGAGTAGTAGAGTATTTTGGACTTGGTGCTGTAGAAAACAAGAAGTTTCCAAATGTCCTGAAAGAGGGCAGACATTCTCTGACTGCTGACTTAAGAAAATAAATTGAGCCACAATGTGAAGGAAACATTGTAGAATAAAGACAATAATAGAGAGGTCAGGAGTCTGTTGCCACAGTTACCCACCCAGGTGAGGAGCAATAAGGACCTGAATAAGAGCTGAGGCAGTGGCACTGAAACATGGGACACCACGATGGTCTGGAGGCATGGAAGGGGTACAATCTAAAACGGTACTTTGTTATGGAGAATTTTAAGGGTTCATGTTTATGAATACTGTAGGTAACATGAATTTGGAGCCAGCCCAAAGAGAAATAGTGGCTTTCTGGAGCTTGAGAGCATTTGGATGTAGCAGAAAGACTATAACAGGGTCAATTTTGTTTGGATAAAGGTGGAACACTACAACAAAGAAGCACTGTTATTTTTCCTTTTCCCAAATATGCTCTACTATCACTCTAAAGCTAAAGCTATCTAGCAAGCAGAACATTTGAATTCCCAATGTCTTTCCATGAGCGCTATTTTGTTTTAATGTGTGTCATTAGCCCTCATTGGGGTATGATTTGGGGGATGTCTTATGGAGTTAATGACTCTTTAGTGGAACTCTCCTACACCTAGAATGCATATAAATATACCAATTATTCCTAATTAAAACACCGCCATTCATTACACAGCCTGTAGACTGGTCACATTATTATCTTAGAGCTAATTGGTGGAATTTGGAAATACATATGCAGAAATGCAGGCACCTAGTGTATTGTTGGGGTTTTTTCTTTCGTTTTCTTTTTCCTTTTTCAGAAATGCATGTCTTGCTAATGGACTATTT
>VMDR010028666.1:0-13068 GCA_007922815.1 Macrotus californicus
TTTTTTATTTATATTGTATTTATGGTTTTCTACATGTATACATATAAAACTAGCAGAGAAAACGGAAATGATACTTATTAAATACTAATGCTAGTTACTTCTTAATTATGTGATTACAAGAAATCTTTATTTTTTCCTAGTATTTATACAGTAAGCATAATTCATATATATGTATATCATAAACTGTTCAATTTTTTTCCAAATGAAATAATCTATTTATAGAATTTTTTTCATGCTGTTTGAAAGAAATTCATTTGGAAATGTGGGGTTGAGGTTGGGATCGACGGCAAATTCCTTGTCCGGGATTGCCAGCTGGCTCTCTGCACTGAATCATTAGTGTAGACCTGGCACGTCAGCCAGGGCCCCGGTGGCTGGTGTGTGGTGCGGTCACCCAGTGCACCACACCTCCACTTACACTCTTGATGGTTTGACTAGAAAAGAAAAGAGAGAAGTACTCTTATCCTGCTTTCACGGGGAAACTAAGTGAGGGGGGAGGAAACAGCAAAGGCATTCAAACAGGACTGGCTTTGTGCTCAGGAACACATCCTTCAGTGGAAATACACGTATTTTCATCTATTTTTACACACCTGTTGTTTAGGTGAAAAGCCCAGAAGGTAAATTTCAGAAGACCAGTACTGGAGCTGTGAGAATGCAGCCAAAATCAGATGAGCTGAAGTTTGTCACCAGGAACGATGGATATGTGCACATTCACCCTTCATCAGTGAACTATCAGGTGAGAACGGCAAGGTGGACTTACCCTTTCCATGTGGCAGGTGGGGTGAGAAACGTGTCCCTTAGAATCAGCCAGACCGTGTTCTATCACTTGCTGTCCCCAGCAGCACCTGGCCTGGGGGAGGTTGAGTAAGCATAAACAGACTAGAAATTGGACTATTTCTGGAAAGACTTTCCATTCAAAGAAAATTCTGCTGGATACAAAAAAAAAATGTTCCAGCCTGCTTTCAGATGTAAAGTTGTTTTCATTTAAAAATCATTTGGTTATGGTTGGCATTCAGTATTATTCCATACTAGTTTCAGGTGTGCAGTGGTTGGACAACGATATCCTTTACAAAGTGTCCCCCTGATATTTCCAGGGCCCACCTGGCACCACACACAGTTACTACCATAGTGTTAACTGTATTTCTTACGCAGTCCTTCCCCGTGGCGGTTTTATGACTGTCAATTTGAACTTCTCAATCCCTTCATAAAACGGTTTCTTTGCATCACAGAACCAGCAGGGAGCTGGAGGGGCAATGAGAATGTGTCAGTCATTGTGTGTTTGGAAATAGAGCGAGGGGACTTAGTGATGATGCAGATGCAGTAAGGGAAAAAGAACAATCGAGGGTGGCTCCTAAATTCGGGGCTTGAGCAAGCTGGTTGGTGAATGGCAGCATCGTTTCCTGAGATGGTGAACCCTGCACGGAGGGGTAGAAGTCAAGAATTCCTTTGCACGTACGAAGTTTGGCGTGCTTATTAGATCTCCAATGGCAATGTCAAGTAGGTGGTTGCACGTACAAGTCTGGAGCTCAGGGGAAAGTATAAGCAAGTCACTGACAGGTGGTATTTAAATCCATGGGGCTGGTGGAGATCCCTGCATTTTGCCAGTGACATCACTGTCATCTGAGGTTTTGTGCTCCAGGTCAGACACTTTGATAGCCCCTACCTGCTGTACCACGAGAAAATCAAAACCAGTCGGGTGTTCATCCGAGACTGCAGCATGGTGTCTGTGTACCCGCTGGTGTTGTTCGGAGGCGGCCAAGTGAATGTGCAGCTTCAAAAGGGAGAGTTCATTGTCTCCTTGGATGATGGTTGGATTCGTTTCGCAGCTGCTTCACATCAGGTAAGGGCTAAACGGATCTGTCCTATGAGGCTTGAGCCATGGAGGGCTTCGATGCGATGAAGTACCAGGCATTCCTTCAGGGACCACGGACAACAGAACTGATTCAGAGTGAAGGATGAGTCTGCAAAGAGACTCTAGAAAGACAGGCTGAAGTGAGGCCAGGGGTGGAGCCTCATTAGTAAGACTTCCAGGCAGTGTGCTGGGAGAGGACGCTTAGGGTGGGCTGGTGTGAAAGGTTCGAGACAGGAGCTGGGTGAGGTGTTGAATCTTCCTGAATGTTATGCAAATAAACTGTTTGCCAAAGAAAAATCAGAAAATATAGATCAGCAAAAATAAGTAAAAAATCACCCTGATTCCACCACTACAATTAACAACAACACAAAAAAGATAATGGATCAGAATTCTTTTATTCTTAGGTCTCAATCATGCACTATATAGAGTCTGTAGAAAACATTTAAGGGAGAGCATATGTGTAAGAAATAAAAATTCAGTTTAACAGTTACATCTGTTAGAAATCTTAGGTTTCAAGAAGCAGAAACACCAGCTCAGACATTAAGGGGAACTTACTGATGTATTTAACTGTAAAGTCTAAAGCTCACAGTTTAATAGAAATATGGAAGCCACATGTAATTTTAACTTTCTGGTAGCCACATTTTAAAAAGTAAAAAGAAAGGTAAAATGAATCTTAATATATATTATTTAACCTAATACATCTAAGAGGTTTTAATTTCAACACATAATCAATATAAAAATTTATTGAGATTTTTAACATTCTTTTTTTACACTGATTCTTCAAAACCTGGTGTGCATTTTCCCCTCCCAGCACATCTCACTTTGGACCAGCCACATTTCGTGTGGTCACTAGATTAGCCTATGACTGGTGGCTGCTGTGTTGGGCAGTACAGGTCAAGTACACCAGGATGGGCTGGCTTAATTCAGCAGCTCGGTGACCTGGTGGTAGCAAGGTGGCTGCAGTAGCACCAGGCCCGCCTTCTGTGCAGCATAGTGTTTAGAAGGGGAGACCAAAACCTTTACTAAAGCTCCATCAAACCTCCTCTTCCTCAGTCAATTCTTGTGGCCAAAGGAATGTCATGGACTCTAAGGCCAAGATTACCTGAGCCAGGCACCAGGCAGGGCTCCTGCATGAGCCTGTTGGATTTAGATGAGGGTCCAAACTTCGCAGCAGCCAAACCATGGGGGAGGGGCAAGGCAGAAGTTGGGAAGACCACCACAACATCAGGATAACCAAAATGACGTAAGATGGGAAGTTATTTCTTCCCACAAAAGCATAGAATGTATCCCAAAGCTAAGAGATTTTTTGGTTTAATATCCACCATTTTTAATTGTCTATTTTCCAGCTTTCTTCTTGGAGCAAATTATAAAAGCTGGCCAAGCTTTAATGTGGAGAACACCACATAAAAGCCATTCTTCCAGCTTTAATCTTTTCTTTAAATGAGATGTGATGAAGGAGGCTTTTTTTATCAGGCCTCGTTTAGTACATGACAGAGCTGACGCTGAGTGAGTGTTCCTGTTGTTGCATCAAGAAATTGTAGAAGCACTTTTAGAATGAAAGTATGTTTTGTTCCCACCGCCCACCCACCCCCACGAATGAAGTTAAAATTAATACCAGAACTCTAGAATGACGGATACTCGGGGCATCTCCTTTAATAGCCTTCCCTCCGCTGCTGGCCCAAGCACCGCTTACACTGCACCTTTCATCGTAGGTGGCTGAATTAGTGAAGGAACTGCGCTGCGAACTTGACCAGCTCCTCCAGGATAAGATTAAGAACCCGAGCATCGATCTGTGCACTTGTCCTCGAGGGTCCCGGATCATCAGCACGATTGTGAAACTTGTCACCACTCAGTGAAGACCAGTCTTAGGAGAGTGCTCGCCACTCCCCTGCTCCTCACCCACCTGGCTTGTAACAGCAGCACTGCTACCTCAAACTGAAGCCCCATGCTGGGCTGGCCCCAATGGAGGGGCCCAGGGCCTGCACTGCTCAGGCAGCTGAGCCGCCCCAGGCCCTTAGGGAGCTTTCCAGACTGAGTATTTGTAACAAAGCAGTGGGCACTCCCAGCACAATTTGGAGTGTCGTGGTAAGACAGTCTAAGAACGAACTTGCCTGTCTGTTCCCCTGTGACTGTCCTAGAATGAATGAAATATGCCTGATAACACAAAAGTGAATGTGTAATACAATTCTGTTTTATCCTGTGTATTATTTTTCTCCTGCTTTTTACGGAAGTGAGAGAGGGGCACGAGGAGAAATACTGATTGTTTTTTCTGTCATACAGGCTCAACTGAGAGAAGTCAGAACAGAGAAGAAAAAAAATCATGTGAGCAAGAAAAATTAAAATTTCATTTTAGGCTATTGGCTACAAAGTAAACTTGATTTGTGAGGGATTTTTATTTTTACTCCTTCAAGGTAAGCCTTAAAAAACAAACTTAATGAGCTCTTATTTACTATTGAATTGCGAGCTGGTCTTACCCATAACACCCTGAATCTTAAAAGCAGAACAGGCTTTATTCTCCTTTAGGTTTTCCATTTAGAAATCTTCACTCTTAGACACTCACCCAGATCGGTGGCCCCATGTCACATTACCCAGAGAAGGTGACTTCGAGTGGCATTCCCCGCACAGAGGTGGCGTGGTTGAGGCAGGACACGTCACCATGCTCGTGTCAGATTTACAGCCACAGGAATACCTTCCATGAGACTGCTTCTTTTCAGCCTCCACTTTGGTTAATGGGACACTAGCATTTTGAAAAAACAGGCATACATTTACATTTTCCCTGGACATTTATCCATGTGGCCAGGAAGAATCCTGAAGAACTGAGTGGGAAAATATTCTTGTGTGTGCCTAGCCCTCGGGTAGACAGTCGCTGCGGGTTTCACACCACAGAGTTCAGACTCATCAGGAAAAACCGCCTCAGTGAAGAGCATTCACTTTTTAAGATACTGTTTTAGTTAAGTCTCCAGGAAACCTCTTAGACTGTCCAAAATGATCTTTATCAAGTGCCTCAAGCTTCAGTGCAGTCGGAGCTTAGGCTAAGTGTTTGTTTCAAGGCATTAATTTGTATCACTTTAAATGAAAACATACATGTGCATAGCATGTACAGTGTCTGAGTCCTGGCTTGCCATTGAAATGAGGCTCATGTTACAGAAGAGATTAGGCTGGGACATGAAGGAGAAATGAAAGAAAACTCCCCTAACCCTCCAAAAACGTTTTTTAAAACCAGTCTTGACTCGGTGCTACAATGGAGCTTATGTTGCCCTAGCTAGAGCCATGGGGACTTTTACCACAGGTTTGCCCCAGACCGCACGGCTGGGAGGTGGCGAACAGCGAACTTCCCATTCAGAGTCGGAGAGATTGCTCCCCTCGGGGAAGCCATTCTTGGCTGGTTACTTGCAGCCACACACATGCACAAATCCCGTCATCTTACAGACGTGCCAGAGTGAGGAAAAGGTTGCATGCCTTGACTGAGGGCATGGAATAAGATCCTCACCCCCCAAAACTGTTAAAATGATGGAATATGAAATAAGGTTACTCCTTTGTGATTAAAGATCAAGATGCAGTAGATACTTTCAGTGTGAAAATAGATTTCTAAGCCCCAACAAGATGGTCAGCATTTAATGTTAATTTTATGGAGAACTCTGTAAATGTTTTCTTAAATATTTGTTTTACTTTTCCTGGATACTAGTTAGACAACAGTATTAATAAAGTACTTGCTACAAAATTAGTCTGCAGTACTGTTGTGTACCATTTCTAATTGAGAAGTTCTCGGGAAATTGGAAGAGCTAAACATTCTTGTAGCGGTGGTCATCAGTTGACAAAGCATTAACTTTGTCTTCTTCCTCCTTGAGTTCATATCTGAATATTACAACTCAGACTCCCTGACGAGTACTGAACTTTGGTCTTTACCCTCCCATTCTATTACCTGAGCAGTTTAAATAATATATCAGAGCACACAGCCTGTGGATTTGTAGGCATATAGTAAATATTCCCTTTTCTTTCTAGCCAATGGTTTAAAAATGTCCCTAAGAGGTTATCATAGCCCTGGCCAGTGTGATTCAGTTGGTTGCGTGTCATCCCATGAAAGTGAAAGGTCACCAGTTTAATTCCCAGTCAGTGCACATGCCTGGGTTGGGGGTTCGGTCCCCAGTCAGGGCATGTATGAGAGGCAGTCATTGATGTTTCTCACCCTCTCTCTCCCTTCCCCTTTCTCTAAAATCAATTTAAATAAAAAAACCCAAGGTATTAAAATATATATATATTATATATACATATATATCTAAATTCTAATAAACATACTATAGGAATAAGAGCTTATAAATACATCATGTTATCAAAAATAGAGTACTTAAGAATTTGAGAAAATTATATATACAAATGGGAAAAGCCATGCACAGACAGGTGGGGATATCTTTACTTTAAAAACATGTCCTACCACTAAGTTTTGTTTTTTAAAACATTTATTTTGAGCCCTGGCTGGTGCGGCTCAGTGGATTGAGCATCAGCCTAGGAACCGAAAGGTCACAGCTTCAATTCCTAGTCAGGGTACATGCCAGGGTTGCGGCCAGGTTCCCAGTGTGGGGCATGCAAGAGGCAACCAGTCAATGTTTCTCTCCCTTTCTTGCTCCCGCTCTCCCATCTCTAAAAATAAGTAACATCTTTTTATTTTAAGTTTTACAAAAATTCTAGTTTTTTAAAAAATCACATTTTGAAAATGCGAAAATAAGTTAAAGCATGCCTTTCAATGACTTGTATTTGACACTAATAGTGCTAACACTTTCCACTTCAAAACTCAAGTTACCACACTTGGGCCCACGTTAAATGTTTAAAATGCACACACAGACACACCCTTACTTTATCTTTGTGTTATGTTAATAGGGTCCAGCCTAGTAGACTTTGGCCAATCTACTGAACCACAAATAGGGTTAGAAGGGGAGTGGATGGGAGTATGGCTGTAAAACGTTTAAATTTCACATGAGGCCTTATTAGGAACTATAATTTCTAGGCTTAGTAACTCCTATACTTTGAACTGAAGAAAAAAAATCTGTTTTAGGACTTCATTGTTAGTAAGATTGCCAGATTGAATATCAAAGATGTATCATGTTCTTTAGAAGACAGATGTCTTTACAAATTGGGGCCATGCTATACAGTGGGCACCAAGGGACTATCATCCCATTTGAGGAGGAAACTAATCCACCAATTATAGACCCAGCACAAAACAGTCTGTAATTATAGATATTTCTGTTAATGTCCCTGTGTCTGAAATTCACCTGTGCACTGTCCCGTTGAAACTCCAGCTGTCCCTATTATTTCTAGCCCATAAATCTTCATACCGTCCTTTTCTACAGTACGCATGGCTAAGACTGGATTGATTGGAGCATGCAGTCTGATCAGTTAACAAGAGGCTGACTGCCCAGTTTATAACTAGTGTGTGCCGTGTGTCTAGTTTGACACCCATATTGTGGCTGCAGAAATTCCTCCCACTTTGATGCTAATAATTTCAATATAATCAACTTAGTTTAAGCAGGTGCTACATGCCAGTCACCCTAGGAAGTCAGGATACAAAGATAAGCAGGGACACAGGAAAAACAGGATAATAGAAAAGTGAAGTTTGCTTGCATACAGTCAGGAACATGATACACCCCCTGCAAGAGCCTCTGGAGGTTCTAAAGAGACTGGATAACTGAATGTTGAAATGAAAAGGAAAAGTGGTAATGGCTTTGATCAAGTCTCTTGTTTTTAATTTTTTAAATATTTATTTTATTGTTTATGTTATTACAGTTGTCCCAGTTTTTCCCGTGCCCCCCTCTCCCCAGCTAGCTCCCACATTCCCACAGGCAGTCCCCACACCACTGATCATGTGTGTGGGTCGTGCATACGTGTTCTTTGTTTAATCCCTTTGCCTTCTTTCAAGCAGCCTCAGCTTTCCCCTCCCCTCTGACAGCTGTCAGTCTGCCTCAGATTCTGTTTGCTCGTTAGCTTCTTTTGTTCATTAGATTCCAGTTATAAGTGAGATCATATGGAATGTATGTTTCACCATCTGGCTTATTTCACTTAGCAGAATAGTCTCCAGTTCCACCCATGCTGTCACAAAAGGTAAGAATTCCTTTTTTTTTTTCACTGCTGCTTAGTATTCCATTGTGTAAAAGTACCATAGCTTTTTAAAAATGCTTTTTGAAAAGCAGGAGCAGTTTATTTTTATTTATTTTAGACAGAATAAGGGAGAGAGAAAGAAAGGGAGAGAAACACCAGTGTCTGATCTGTTGCCTCTTGCATGCCCCCAAATGGGGACCTGGCCCGCAACCCAGGCGTGTGCCCCGACCAGGAATCAAAACTGGCGACCATTCCAATATCAGGCTGGTGCTCAATCCACCAAGCCACAGCAGCCAGGGCTGTACCATAGCTTTTTTATCCACTCATCTACTGTTGGGCACTTAGGCTGTTTCCAGCACTTGGCTATTGTAGAAAATGCTACTCTGAACGTAGGGGTGCATAAGTTCTTTTGAATTGGTGTTTTGGGATTCTTTTGGATAAGTTCCCAGAAGTGGAATCACTGGGTTAAAAGGCAGTTACACCTTTAATTTTGTGAGGAAACTGTATCACGTTCCTCAGTGGTTGTACCAGTCTGCATTCCCACGAACAGTGTTCTAGGGCTCTATTTTCTCTGCATCCTCGCCGACACTTCTTGTTTCTTGATTTATTAATGATAGCCATTCTGACAGGTGTGAGTGGTATCTTGTGATTTTAGTTTGCATCTCACTGATGGCTAGGGATGTTGAGAATTTTTTCATATGTCTGTGGGCCATCTCCTCCTTGGAGAAGTGTCTATTTGGGTCCTTTGCCCATTTTTTAATTGGATTATTTATCTTCTGGTGTTGAGTCTTATGAGTTCTTTATATATTTTGGAGATAACCCTTGTCCGATGTATCATTGGCAAGTATGTTCTCCCATACAGTGGGTTCCCTTTTCATTTTGCTGATGGTTTCTTTGGCTATGCCAAAGCATTTTAATTCAGTGTAGTCCCATTTGTTTATTTTTTCCTTTGCTCCCTTAATTCTGCTTTTTTTAAGACTCCCATCTTAAAAAAACAAAAAACAAAAAATGCCCTGGCTGGTGTGGCTCAGTGGATTGAGTGGGCCTGCAAACCAAAGGGTGCCGGTTCCACTCCCAGTCAGGGCACACGCCTGGGTTGCCAGCTAGGTCCCCAGCAGGGGGGCGCTTGAAAAGCAACTACACATTGATGTTTCTCTCCCTCTCTCTCTCCCTTCCCCTCTCTGAAAATAAATAAAATATTTTTTTAAAAAAAGACTCTCATCTTACTCAGTAATTAGGCGTGCTTCTCTAAACCTTGTGAGCAACTCCTGCATATACTTATTACCAGAGAAGCTATAAGGAATAAATATATGACCCACTCTTCAAAATGTATTTGGCTAATGTTATATAAAGGAAGAGGAACTCAAAAGTATGTGTATGAAAATGAGTTCAGCAAGGCTATGGGAAACAAGATCACTCTACAGAAATCAACTATTTCTATATATCAGCAATCAATAATTTTAAAATTAAATTAAGAGCCCTGACTAGTGTGGCGCAGTGGGGTGGGTGTTCTGCAAACAGAAAGGTCGCCGGTTCAATTCCCAGTTGGGGCACGTGCCTGGGCTGCAGGCCAGGTCTCCAGTTGGGGGCGAGCAGGAGGTGACCGATTTTTGTTTCTCTCATTCATCAGTTTCCCTCCCTTCCCCTGTCTCTAAAAATAAATAAATAAAATCTTAAAATTAAGAAAACAATCCCATATACAATAGCATAAAAAATGCCTCAGAATAAATTTAACAAAAGAAATATAAGGCTTGTACATTAAAAACTATAAAACATTGTTTTAAGAAAATTAAAGATAAATGAAGAGACATTCTAGTTCATGGAAATAAAGACAATATTGTGATGATAACTCTCCTCCAGTTGATCTATAGATTCAACACAATCCCTATAAAAATCCCACAGGCTATTTTTTTCCAGAAATCGACAGCCTCATCCAAAACTTCTGTGGAGCTGCACAGGAGCCAGAAGAGTCCAGCAGTCTTTTAAAGGATCAAGGTTGGAGGACTTAACATGTATAGATATCAAATTTTACTGTAAAGCTACAGTAATTGATACAATGTGTTACCACCACATATAGAGCATTGAAACACAACTGTTAGTCCAGAAATACTCTTAAAATTAATGACCAACTGATCTTCAACAAAAATGCCAAAACAGGTCAATGAAGAAAGAACAGTCTTTTCAATAAATGGTAATGTAATATTTCAATATCTTCATGCAAAAAGATGAATTTAGACCCTTTCCTCACACCATACGCAAAAATTGACTCAAAATGGAACATAAAGCTAAGTTTACAATTTAATTAAAATGTTTAAAAGAAAACAAAGTCTTTGTGACCTTGGATTAGGCAGTGAATTCTTAGCTATGATCCCAAAATCATGATCTATAAAAATTTTTTTGATAAATTGTAATTAAACAATTTCTTAAACTTACAAAGTTCAAAAACCATTTAACAAATACAAAACAACAGACTGGGAGAAAATATTTGCAAATCATATCTGATAAAGCACTTGCATCTAGAGTATATAAAGAACTCTTACAACTCAAGTAGACAGCTCACTTTTTAAATAGGCAAATTCTTTGAGTAAACATCTCAGCAAAGAGGATATACAAATGGCTTAACAAGCACATGGAAAGATGCTCGATATTATTAGTCATTATGGAAATACAAATTAAAACTACAATGGGATACTACTACCTCCTAACCACTGGAACCACACACAATAGTAAGTGCTGGTAAGGATGCAGAGAAATGGAAACCCTCGTATATTGCTGATGGTGTGTAAAATGGTGTAGCCACATTGGAAAACAGTTTGGTAGTTTCTTAAAAAGTTAAAGTTATCATATAATCTAGCAATTCTACTCCTAGGTTTTTCACCCAAGAGAAATGAAAACATATGTCCACACAAAGATTTGTCACAAATGTTCACAGCAGCATTATTCATAATAGAAGAAAACAGAAACCCAGTATCCATCAACAGATGAATGAAGAAATAAAATACAGTATATTCATAATGGAATATTATCAAGAATAAAAAGGAACCACTGATACATGCTACGACATGAATTTAAATTAAGTGAAAGAAGCCATATACAAAGACCACATTTGTATGATTCCATTTATATGAAACGTACAGAAAAATCACATCTAGAGATACAAAAAGGAGATGAGTGGTTGCCTGGGACTGAGGACGGGAATGGGAGTCGGCTACAAACAGGGTAAGGGGATGTATGCGATCCCTTACCCTTACCAACAGGATAAGGGACTGAGGCTGTCAGTTGGCTACAAACAGGATAAAATGATGTCACCCCATCATTTTATAAAGGATGTTATAAATTGATGGAAATGTTTTTAAAAAATGGATTGTGATGATGGCTGCATAACTCTAAATTTACCAAAAATCACTGAGTTATACACTTAAAGAGGATGAATTTTATGGTATGTAATACCTCAATAAAGCTTTTTTTAAATATGTATGAAGATGCCTTTAATTACAAAAACAAACACGAAAGGATGCTCAGCATCACTAGCCATCAGAACGATGCAAATTAAAACCACAGTGAGATACCACTTTACACCAGTCAGAATGGCCATCATAACCAAACCAAACTACAGGTGCTGGCGAGGTTGTAGAGAAAAGGGAACCCTAGTGCACTGTTGGTGGGTACACGGACTAGTGGAACCACTATGGAATTTCATCAGAAAACTAAAACTGGAACTGCCTTTTGACCCAGCAATTCTTCTGTTGGGATTATACCATAAGAGCCCTGAAACACCAATCCAAAAGAACCTATGCACCCCAATGTTCATAGCAGCACAGTTTACAATAGCCAAGTGCTGGAAGCAACCTAAGTGCCCATCAGTCAATGAGTGGATAAAAAAACTGGTACATTTACACAATGGGACACTACGCAGCAGAGAGAAAGAAGGAGCTCCTACCCTTTGCAACAGCATGGATGGAACTAGAGAGCATTATGCTAAGTGAAATAGGCCAGGCAGTGAAAGACAAATACCATGTGATCTCAGCTGTAAATGTAACTAATCAACAAAACAAGCAAGCAAGCAAAATATAACCATAGACATTGAAATAAAGAACAAACTGCCAGTAACCAGAGGGGAGAGGGATAATGGGGGAAAATAAGGGAAGGCTGGTCAAGGAACATATATAAAGGACACATGGACTAACCCGAAAGGGGTAGGACCAAGGGTGGGGCAGAGGGGAGTGGTGGGAGGGAAATGGAGACAACTGTACTTGAACAACAATAAAAATAAAAAAAAATAGTAACTTCACAGTGGGGAAATCTAACAGAGACCACCTTAACTAAGTGACCACAGTTAAGGTCACCAGAAATGGAACAAATTAACATCATGTGCCTCCTGATATGAGGTACTGAGAAGAACACACTGTCACTTCCAGGGTGTTGCAGTGTATACTGAATTGAATCGTAAAAAAAATCAAACCCAAATTGAGGGTTATTCCACAGAACAACTGGCCTGTATTCAAGAATGTCCTCGTCATAAATCAAAGACTGAGAAACTATTCCAGATTAAAGGAAACTAAAGAGGCATGACAACTGAATGCAATACATGGGCCAAGAAAAAAAAAATAATGTTTGTTTTTTGCTATAAAGGACACCGAGATAATCTGTGAAATCTGGACAAGATCCGTACTAAAACACGTACTGTATCAATGTTAATTTCCTGATTTCAATGATTGTCCTGCAGTCATTTAGGAAAATGAACTCATTTTTTTCATTGTGTCCACAATTTACTCAGTTCAGAAAAAAATGAACACACTCATACACAAACACAGAAAATGCAAATGTGTTACAATGTTAACATTTGCTGGGGAAAAGGTATGTGGGAATTCTTTGTTGTGTTCTTGCAAATATTCTGTAACTTTACATGTCGAAATAAGTTAAATGCAGTATGTGTATGCTATAACTTCAGTGTTTATTAACATGTATCCATTTGAGTAGAAATTAGATAGTAAACAAGAAACAAATAGGAGAATATAGGGGAAATAATTTCTTGAAAGTTAGTATTTTTTAAAATGAAGATATAAATCCAACAGTTGCCATACTGGAAATAAAGCCCAGAGGGAAATGCTAACAAAGAAATACAAATT
>VMDR010028667.1:0-13064 GCA_007922815.1 Macrotus californicus
TTTGATCAGCTATTTTTTTTTTTATTATTTCAAAGCTCTCTGAGGGCCAATTCCTGTTCTAAGTTTTTGAATTTTTAACTTGAGGTGTCTTGTTTTCTTTCAATATTTGCAAATATTAAGGATATTTAATTCGCACTGAGTTGTGTTAAGATTTCTTTTGCTCCAAAGACACTGTTTGGGGGGACAGGCAGAATGTTCATCAGCTGAACTAAATTCCTGTTTTCTTCTTATAGTAACTTTGTGTGAATGCCATCTGTCATATGCTATTAACTTTGAAATATTACTTTGCTGTACTAGTAATACAATTATATGTAGCCAAAGTGAGAGTTTGAGAAGGCTAACTAGGCTTTTTAGTTTAAAAAAAAATCTGTTTTTGTGATGTGGTTACTATTTCTTTAACAAATGTTTTGATGGGACAGGTCTTGCTGTATCCGCTGATTTTGTACCTCTTTGTTTTTACAGGAACTTTAATTTCCCCTTCTTTTTTCTTCTTTTACCAGCAAGCCTCCAAGGGTGCACCTCCCTGACACTTGCATTTACTCAGAAGTGGTGCCATTGGGTTCTGCTCATTTTCAAGTCACGGTTACAGTGCTCCATTCTGTAAGGTCTCAAGCTGAATGCAGCTGGTGGAGTGATTTTATCTGCATCCCAACATCCCCAGTCCCCTACTCCAGCTCTCACGCCTATCTCCTCTGCCCTCACTCCACCTCTGCTTAAGTCTCTCCTTGAGGGTAGGCTCTACACATGATTTCACTGGTCTGAATGCTTATTTTACTACTTATATGTAACTTAAAATCTGCATTTTAGTTTTTAGGGTTTCTAAACACAATTTCATTGTGTATGTGTGTGTATGTATGTGTAGGCTTTCCTATACCAACAAGCAATTCTGGGATACGAGCAGGCTGTCTGAGAATTCAACTCAATTCTGACACCATCTACCTAGAGATAGTTCCAGAGGTAAAGGGCTCAGACCCATAAGACCACCCTCCATTACAGATGCCAATTGCAAGCCCAGATTGTTACTTGTGCTTCTGACCCACTGGCTTCAGTTTGAAGGCTCCAATGACTCTCTCCAATATAGAATGCTATTTGCAAGTCCAGGTTACTACCTTTACTTCTGGCCAGCTGGCTATAAATCAGAGGCTCTTACGAACCTCTCTTTGGTTTAACTAATGTGCCACAATGGTACACAGGACTCAGGAAACCTGTTTACTCACTAAATTATTGTTCTGGTTCCCCAACCTGGAAGCTCTCTGACCCCCTCCCTTTTGGGTTTTTCTAAAGGCTTCATTACATAGGTATGATTCATTATCTCCTTGGCCATTGGCGATTGATGTTACCTCTATCCTTTCTCCCCTCCCCAGAAATCAGGGGGTGGGAGTGAAAGTTCCAACTCTCTATTCAAGGTTGGTTCCCCTGACAACCAGCCCCCATCCTTTGGTGCTTTCCAAAATGTCACCTTCACAAACATAAATTCAGTTCTGGTAGAAAGGGGCTTGTTATGAATCACAAGACATCCATTTCACCTTTATGACTCTAAAGTCTTTTCATTAACTAGAAGAAAAACAGACCAAATATTACAGTGAAAGATGCTCCCATTACTCCTAGTGCTCAAAAAATTCAAAACGTTTTGGGAGCTGAGCTAGGAACTGTGAAGAGCAAATATGCATCAAAACATATTTTGGTCATCTGAATGACTACATATATGTACATTTCTAATAAATCACATCAGTCACATTACAGGCATAGATTATGGGTGAATTTGCTTTCCCTACCAATCAGTAAGATTTTGTGGAGGACATGTGGGGAATTTTAGATTTAGGAGATGTCAATCCACTCAGGCTTACCATAGATGTGACCATATAGATGTAACGATATAAGGTTACATAGATGTAACCTTATATCTAGATGTAACAATCTAGAATACCATAGAAGGGTTGGCTTATAAACAGAAATTTCTCAGATTGGAGGCTGGAGAATCCAAGATCAAGTTGCTGGGCAGATGTGGTGTCTGATGAGGGAGCTCCCAGAAATCCCTTTTATAAGGGGACTAATCCCATTCATAGGGGCTGCAACATCATGATCTAATCACCACCCACAAACTCCATGGCAAATAACCTCACATTAGGGGATTAGGTTTCAACATGAATTTGAGGAGAATACAAACATTCAGTACATAGCAGGAAATTTTCTTTTTTCTACAATTACTTGGGAATATATAGAATTACCTTTCTAAAAACCAGACAACTTTTTTCAGACAATTCATATTAAATCCTATAATGGCAAAGATCACAAACCAGAGTCTTGCTGTAAACTCATCCTACTGTGTGCATCAGGGCATATTTTTGGTACTGTAATTGCTAGTAATGTCTCCAAAAGTGAGACTGTTGGAGAAAAGGCTGCATTTGAGAAATTCAGACTGTCTTGTTCTTTAATTGCAATAAAATGATACCCAGATTACATAGTTGCAATGCTGCTACATTGGATGTATGAGTATATAACATACTTCATCAATTTCTAGTTGTGGAAAAGTCATGGCTTCCCAAACACACACCTACATGGAGGGAAAGAACTCTACGAGTAGTCCTGTAACTGAAAACTATGCCCACTGAACCATCAGTAATTGCTACTTTTATGTCCAAAATGTGAAATATTCATAATTTCATATGGTTCAACTCAGTATCTACTCTGTCGGGGAAAAGTGTGATTGATTTTGGTAGTTAGCATGAGAGCTTCAGTATGAATTAGGCTTCACACCACACAGTTTACAGAGACAATAAAATTGCATTGAACAAAGCTTTTAGAATGCAACATGGGGGGTGTTGTTGATAATATTACCCTGAGTAGATCAAAGATGTAAGCCTGATAAATTAATATATTGATATTTAACTAATAATTACTAGGCATCAAGAGAGAATTTCTTATATTGGTCCCTCATACACTTGAAAAAGCTATTAAACCCAATTAGTATTCATCCTACCTCCATCTATCTAACTTGTCGAAAGTCTAATATTTATGAAGCATGGTACTAAGTTGTGGAATCCAGCAGAGAAAATATACAAAGCTTATTCCAAAGGATATGGAACAAACTATAGAAATGATCCCTGAAAGTACCCCATCCTTCCCCACTTCCCTCCCCAGATATTTATGTGAAATTAATTGTGGCTTTATTTTTTTGCAGTAAAAACTTTAATAAAGCAAAAAAATAAAAAATAAAGGACATGGAACCCTATTAAAATCCTGAATAATTATTCAATATCAATTACTGTGATATCTACCTTTTGTCAGATCTGGGAAAACAGAGAGAGGGCAATAAATTTCAGTAGAAATAATCTGAAAAATTTAAGTATGAGATGACTTTGTGTAGGAATGCCACTGAGAGTTGTACTGTGTCCTAATGTACAATGTGCAATGAAGGTGACTGGACAAGGCATCTAGTGTGTTCTGGCATGATGCTGTGTTCACCTGGAAGGGACTGATATTTCTATAATATTTATAGAGGTGCCCAGTAGGTAAGGGGCATCCATCAAAATGAGAGACAAGGTGGAAATGCCTAGTAGGTAGCAACTCAAAACTGCAGCTCAAAAATCCACTTGAAAAGCCAAAAGCTATTTACCTCCATCATTCTGGCTCCTGTTCACATTTGAGAAGTGCTAAAGAAAGATCTTTCCTTACTACTCTGAGTCAGGCTTTTTGTGTGGCACCCAGATTTGGAGTTGTGGATACAATTAAATTTAAATTAGAAGAGTACTTAGAAGAGTTGACACAGAATTCTACAGTTGAAGAATCAGAAATGTAGAGAAGTTAAGTAATCCTTTTTAGGGTCATATGAAGTGCCCCAGTATTTTAATGAGGGCAGGCAAAGTTTTGCTGAATAAATAATCTTCAAACAATACAAGCTTCTAGCTCACTTCAAACATTTGACAAAGGGCTATAACTCGCCAGTGTCTCAGGGATCAGCTGGTAAAGGTTATAGCCCTGCAGCAGGAGGAAGGGAACTTGGTGAATTATATAGTCTTTTAAAGCTTCCATGAAGTAAAACGTTATCTCTGCTCACATTTTCATTTGTCAAAGCAAACAGAGTTCACTTCTGCCATGCATACGGACTGGAAACTGGCATGATTTTGGTAAGCCCTAATGTCTAGTAAACCAGCTTAGAGAAATGCCCAAATAGCTTGTACCCACATTCAAACAGGAATTCAAGAAGTCTCTCTAAAATTAATTATAAATTGTAATTATATACTCACTAAAAACGTCTTCACTGTATCAATGTAGATATATAGAAAGTGGCTGTATTCCTTCCAGTCTGTTAAATTTCAATGGCTACAGAAACAAAATATTTTATAATGGGTAATTTTTTAAAAATGTTGATGTGGACAGAGTATAAATCACATAAAAGCTTTCATTACTTATTATAGAGAAATTGTCTTCTATTGAAAAGAAACAGAAAAAAATCATAACATTGTTTCTTTTCTATAATCAGCTTATTGTTAAACTCTAAAGACCTGTGCTATGGCTTTAATTTATTGGATATAATAAGCAAAGGCTTATTACATTTTGGCATTTTTCTCTTTTCGGCACACCACACAGAACAGTTGCAGCAGACATGATCTTTTGCACACCCAGTAGCCACTTTCCTCTCCCTTTCCATTAGGACCCTGGTTTCTTTCAGTGTTCGTTCTTCCCACATAATGCTTGGGAGAAAACCTTAACTGCTCAAATCGCTTTCTAGTGTTATCTTTAAGAATGGATATATAACTGTTTTCGACAATAAATGGTGAAGGAGTCTTCTGATGGGTTTCTAAAAAACCCCTCTTCATAAAAATAACTTGAAATGGGAATTCTTCTTGCTCCATATTGTCAAGTCTAAATGGGATACCTGGAACTGTAGTAGCTGATTTATGGCAAAGAAACAGTTTATAACAACAGGCTAAAGAAGATAGGCCCTTAAACTCACTGAGCTGTCTTTTGTATTTAATACAATACATTCCCTAATTCTTTAAGCCAGTGCTTCTCAAATGCTGGTCTGAAAAATCAACAGCTACTGTGAGAATGCAAATTTACACACACTTTCTTTCATCAAGGAAGCTTGTCTACAAAGAATATAGATGGACTAAATGGTATGGTCAGTGACATACTTGAATTACATTTTGGCAGAAACTTCTAAGTCTGCAATATTGGATTATTTCAATATACATATGGTTGGAGAACCCAACTTGGCAAATTAACCTGGGAATTCATTTGTATTCAGTAGACATTAAAACGTACTCCATTTTAGTGTATAGACTAGGAGGCCTGGGGTTTGCTCTTTTTAGGTAATTTTATCGTTCTTGGCTTTAATTCAATAATCCATTCAATAACTGTCCATTGGCTACTCACTAAATTATACATGCAGGATACATGAATAAATAAAAGCCTCTCTGGTTTTAGAATGATCACAAGCTGGTATAGGAGATAGATAAGAAAATCAGTAATTACAGCACATACTGATATAATTATTCATAATGCTGTTCCCTGGCTGGGGTTGACTTCTGCCTAGTGTTTGGATAATGGGAGCAATCAGCAGGAAAAGCTTGACAGAAAAGGTGGCACGTTATGAAGGTGGTACAAAACCCCTTGGAGCTGCATGGCCAGGGTGACATGCTAAGGAGCTGGAATTTTACTGATGGTGACAGTTTATTATATGATTACTTGCATTTTAGTGACTCCAGACATCTTTACATTGGCATGGTTGAAGTTACAACTGTAGCTCGAATAATTGAGAATACCAATCTAAAACAGCAGAACAGCTTTGGGTTTAACTTGAACAATTTACACCATGTACGTCTTAGCTCAAACTTTTTCTTTAAAGAAGTATATGGGGGGAATATATATAAAATCACAAAATTAATGTTCTATAGTATTAAAAAATTCAAGCCAACACAAAACATTTATACTGGAGTCACATGCTTGTATGAAACAATGGTTAGTTTTATGTGTCAAATCGGCTGGGCCATGGTGTCCAGTTGGTCAAACACTATGGACATCTCTGTGAAAAGTGTTGTTATTCATAATGTGGATGAGCTTCATCCAATCGAAGGTCTTAACAGATAAAAAGACCCAACTTCCCTGGAAGACAGAATTCTGTCAAGAGATGCTTCAGACTGGAACTGCAACTCTTCAGTATTACCCCATCCGATTTTGGACCTGTCAAACCTCCACAATCATATAACCTAATTCCCTAAAATTAAGTCTATGCACATCATGTTAGTTGTTTCTCTGGAGAATCCTGATTTAGAAACTGAACATTTGTCAGCCCTCTCACTCAATGTACTTACACAGTAAAAGCCAGCCCACTGAAGCCTTTTTACAAGGATGGGACAATCCACTACTCCTATTCTCAGTATAGGCAAAGGTTTTTCTCATTCATATAAATCACATTGTTTTGTTTTGATGAGAAGATACTAATTCTTGGCCAGAGCCACTGTCTAATATGCACGTTCCTCCCATTTGTTTTTTCTGGGTACTGACTTCCTCTGCATGCCAAAGATGAGCACAGTAACTGGCATGCATAAATTGTCCCAGTAGGGATGTAGGTTTGTGCTGTGATGGAATGTCCTTGAAGCCTGAGCGGCCCAAAGAATCTCCTGCCACCAACCCCAAACTGGAATAAGCAGGTTGGAAAAGAATTCTCTCACGTTTCTATTAACCTTTCTTAAATGTGTGTATAGTTCCCACTTACTTAAATGTCTAATATTGTGTTTTGGGTATTTATAAGATCAGTGAATCTTTTTGACACATGAACTTAAGTCTTGCTTACACTAGTTAGCCTATAGTAAATTGGTCTTTAAATTGTTTCAAGTTGCAGAACCTATTGGCAATGTTAAGTGAGGACTTACTGTATAATCCTCAAAAACTTTAACTTAGGAAGACAAATCATGTCTATCTACATCTTACTATCCAATATTAAGTTAATTTTTGACTTTTGATGTATTTTCAACCTGAAAAATCCATTCATTTAGGACTTGCCAGAAAGTGAAATATTTTTTATATAGTTCGTTGATTCTCAAACTATGAGGTATGCTCGTCTCCATTTCCTCAAAGAACTGAGAGCTAAATTTAAGGGCAAAGACTTGAATCAAGAATTCAGAATCTTTATGAAACCCGCTTTTCCCAGAGGTAGACAGCGTTGACGTCGTGCAGAAAAACTCACCCAACACAGGATGACATCTGACCCATAAATGGAAAAGCACAAACTGACACACAAATTTAAGGAGTTGCCAGGTGGTTACTGAAAAGTCTCAAACAGGCCCTCTCAAATAAACCGAGAAAAATGCAAGGTTCTAGCAAACCAGTAGTTTAACACTATGGCCACATTAGAAATCCAGTGTTATGCTGAGGACTGAGGGAGGCAGATGTTTTATTCCATGAAGAGATGTGTAGAACCACCCATAACAATTTTTCAGGAATTCAGAAATATAGATTTTTATGTGAAAAATATGTGAATATTCTAGTTTTACGTACCAGTTTAAAAACAGCACAGCAACTCCCCAACTCAGCCCCACCCCCCCACACACTGAAGTCTGGTGGCCAAACAGATCACCAGTTTACACCTCTGCTCTACAGTATTCTTGTAACACCAGTGATATTCCAAAAGTGACCAAATTGAGATTAAAATATTCAGTAGCTAATTACTTTTCCCTTGCCCTAATACAAAGCCCTGGGGAATTAAGTCACTATACTTTTAAGTGGCAGGTAGCATTTCACTATTCATGTAATTTGATTCATTGATAAAATTACTAGTGAGGGCCATCTTTGAATACATTTCTATTAGTCAAAGCTCCAGAATGAACTGGTAATTATTTCTTACATTCTATTTCACATGCTATTACATTCCATTTTAAATATTGCCCTTTTATTCAGTCTAAATAAGACTCATATTGGTCAGTGGCATATTTATTAAGACAAAAATTTCAGTTTTAGGGTATAGGTCTAGATGAAAAAAATGATTTTCTTATACTTTAATCTGTATACACCACTGGTTTTCCTCTTATGGTTTTTTTCACTCATGGAAAAAAAGCATTTACTCCTTCGAAGAAGAGGGGAAGACAAAGTAACTTTTTCCTCCCCCTTTAAATAAAAGGAGAATTAGTACAGACTGAAAGTCAAGTCTGCATTTGTTTTATAACAGAAATTCCCAACAAGCAATTAATAATTAAATAAACTCTCAGAATTTAAGACCAAGTAACAAGCTAAATCACAAAGGCTTTGATACTGGGACAATATCCAAATAAAAAAATACACACATGCGCAATAGTCATATTTTGTGTTTCAGAGAAGAGGCATTAAGGATTCATGCCATAAGTTTATTTACAAACACATCTAGTGTGTCCAGTTGAACAGTTTGATTCATTTTTCAAAGAGACTGCACCTCTTAAAATGCTCCTCTTCATATCTGTGAATAAAAACACAAAAATATGGTATTGAAAAAACCCATTCACTTAATGGAAATCATGTGGTTTCATTAATGTATTGTCTATCCTTCAGTTTGGTACATCAGAAAGCGTTTACAGTATCACAATTTCATTCATACTGAATTGCTTCATCATATGCACCAAAATCTTTCCATATTAATGACTTATGTAAATCATTTCCCTTCTAAACTTTGAAAACTAAACTACTTTCCAAAATATACTTGGAATGTACTCCAGTTATCCCACAGAAGTTTTCTATAGTGTCATTTTGAGGAAAGTTCTGGTTACAATTAATAATCTTTTCCTTTCACACAGGAAATCTGCTAACCTCCCAGAACATAAGACCCCTCTAGGCATATACTAAACATACACTGCTCTCAAGAGAGGCCAACAATCAGTTTACTAGAACTTTCCTGATTAAGAACTATGAGGTCCGGCTAAAACTCCTGGTCCACCATCACTAGCTATGAAATGTTGGGCAACGTGTTGTTTTTATTTCCCAGATCAGGTTAATATCATCTACTTCACAAGCCTGCTAGGGAGCTACAGGAAATCATTACTGTAAAGTGTGCCTTACAAACAGAAGTACTAAATAAACCCTGGCTTTCAGGTGAAGCAACACTTTTTTCTAAGTTTATCAACCTGCTTCCACCAATGCCACATACACACTTACCTTCAGGAATCAGCTCTACATGCAAACACATTTTGAAATTTTTTGGGAGGGAAGGCAAATTTTTTTTGAGGGGTGGAGAAGGGAAGAAATAAAAGGAAAGCACTGCTTTGGGAAGATTAAAAATTCATTAATTACCTGTCTCATGGATTAACTAAAACATCCTTATTTTTTAAGCAGTTGGTGTCTAACTATGAGGAAAGGTGCAGCAAATCCAGATCCAAAGTATAAAGTCATCATAGCTAATAACCGCCACTTGTTTTCCACCGAAAATGGCAAATTCTGTTGGGAAAAGAGAACAAGCAACAAAAACAGATTTTAAGTCATCTAATTTTAGATAAAAAATAAATACACAAGGAATGCCAGATTTTCTTTCTTTTATACAATCAGGAGATATATGCCACATATCAAAGCAGTTTTTTTTAAACACTATCAAGTTTTATAACCTTCATCACACATAACACTAGAAACTAAATATATATGTATTTTTTATAAAGTCAGATACATATATCTAACCTTACTGAGCACCAGGAAGTGGTCTTAAGAACTCAGGTGTTAAATAGTGAACTTTCTCTTTTATTTTAGGTAATCGAGAATACTCTCCAAAAGTAATTTTAGAAGCAGAATGCATTGTTCTGGTTCAATATTTGCTAAAAACTGGACACCTACTAAAGAACGCACATGTCAATATTAACGGTACTAAATATTGTTTTCATAACCAAGCAGCCCTACCCTCAAAACCGTTTCTCATCCCTTTACTAGGCCTTGCATAATCCTCGGAACTTGTTACTACCAACTACTCGATTTAAGCTATTTGTATTTGAGGCTACACTCACCCCAACCAAGGAGGGTTAATACTTACAGTTTAGTCAACTAGTCAAAGACTCGACCCACGACAACAGGCCCTCATGCCTTCATTAATTTGTAATGACCTTCACTCCGAGTCCGGTGACCTCTATTTTCGCTTTTAATACACAATAACCGCCAAGGTGCCCACGACCCCCTGCAACCCCCACCCCAAGATGTTGGAGGGTATGGGAGGGCTTCCAGCTCTACCTACTCGTTCCTTTCCTCGACTAAGGAGCGCATCCAGGGTCCTGAGCTTTTTCTATGGGGGAAGTGGAATGCTAGTCGGCGTTCCAGACCAAATTCCAGGCTTACTAGCTCCCCTTTCCGCAGAGCTCAGCAAGTCGCAAATGCCCCACCCCAACGAACCCGGGCCCCTTACACACTAACCTTCCCTGGTCCTTCCTCATAGTGGCTCCTACGGACCACAGAGGTGGTGAATCTCCGAATGCTCTGTCCCAACATTTTGCTGTTGGAAGCCCTGCGAAATGGGCATAAACTGAGAGCAGAAAATATGGCGCTACCACGCTAAGACCTTTTTTCTCGACCTTGTCCCCTTTTGTGCACGTACGGAAAAGGAAGACAGGAAATGGGGCAGAGCTTTCGGAAATCGCGATAAAGTGGTGGGCGCCGTGTGTTGTGGGAATTGTAGTCCAGAACATCGTGTGGCCTTGTTGGCCCCGAAGGGCTATGGGAAATGTAGTTCCGCGCCAGTCCCAAGGAGGGCCAGAGCCCTCATTAGTCCTAGGAGCAGCGATTGATTCGTTCAGATATGAGCTATTATCGCGTTCTTGACAGGATTCATGTTTCCCAGGAAGATTTTTACTAAATTTAGTGAAGCAGTTTCACCGCGTATGCTCTAGTTTATGGAACAGGAAAATACACCTTTCCCTTCTCTGTTATGACTGTATCCTAGGATCCTGTGATTTGCAGTACTCTGCCTGCACTGAGAGATGTGTGCTATCATCTTATCTAAGGAAACAAAGCATAAGCCCAAGTAACCAGTAGAAAGGATGTTGGAGAGAATACTAAATAAAGCGCTAAGGGTAAGCTTTCTGAAGATGCAGGGAACTGAATAGGACAAAAGTACTGAGGGAGAGCAGAGAAAACTCAAGGCCAGTATGAGCACAGCATGTTCTGAGTGCGAAAGAGAAAAGCAGCCTCTGATATCCGGAGCTAAACTGGACGAGGACTTAAAGTTCCCCTGCTAAACGTAATCAATTCCACAGAACATCAACGCCAGACAAAATTATTGGGTCAGTGATGGATCAAGAAGAGTACGAACACTATCAGAGAGTATTATCAACAGTATTATATCTGAACATAGACAAAACATGAACATTGTTCGTCACAAAAATGACGAAATATCACTGCATCCAGTCTAGTACAATGACTTGTGCCTTCTTACTCTTTACCGGCTTAACCTCGGACTACTCCTCCTTCTGCTTAAGTAAGATTTAGTAAGATGAGGAAAGTCATGGAAAACAGGTCCAAATTCTCTAAGTCCTAACACCTTACTAAGATGCCCATGGTTTCTCGTTGTTTTCAGTCTCTTTTACTGAAGTGAGTAATAAATCCAGTTTGTCCAGTTATAGGTGTGTTCCTGATAGTCTTTGACTAGAGGAAAGAAATCAGTGATAAAAGAGACTGGGAAAGTGGTATGTTAGATTGTGAAGGGCCCTGGTAAACTAAGTTTTATGTTATTCATCTGAGTCCCCATGGGCCCTGTGGCAAATTAAATATAGCTGCAAATTCTTTTATCACGCTGTGGGGTCTCTGCCTTCTCTTCCTGAATCTGACTGGGTTTCTGTGACTGTTTTAATCAAGAGAATCTGGCACAAGTAATGCTGTGCCAGTGTCCTGCACACACCTTATGACAGTGGTAGCTTCCCTTCCTGTCTTTTGGAACACTTGCCCTTGGAACCCTGAGCCTTCACATGAGAAGTTTGTCTATTCTGCTGGGAAGAGCTTAAGAGTCTACCAAAAGGAAATGGAGTTTGGCTGAAGTGTCAGAAATGTGAGTAAAGCTATCTAGGACCCTTGAGCACAGGTCAGCTCCCAGCTGAATAGCACTGAGTGACCCCGGCCAATCCTGTGTACAGAAGAGTTGCCCAATTTAGCTCTACCCAAAATGCTGATTTACAGATTTGTGAGATACAGTAAAATGATTCTTCTTTCAAGTTAATAAGTTTGGAGCAATAAAAATACCTGGAACAGACACCTGGATGTATACTACATTGCTTTATTTAGGAAAATGATCTGTTTAAGAGAAGTTTCTCACAAGAAGAATAGTTTCTCACCATAAATCTGTACATTTAGGAATTAAGCTGTGTCATTTAAAATATTTATCTTAAAATAATGTTTTTGTCAAAAGGCCAAATTGAGCACAAAGAAAAATTTTATATGAATTTCCATATTGTTTTTCTTAATTGTTAATTAGTAACCGATTAATAAATTAGCTAACTAATGTGCCCTGAGTTTAGGGGTTTTATGCTAATATTGATCTCTTAAACTCATTATGGAGAATAAAAGAAGTTTAAAGAAATCTGACAATAGTCCATTTTTGAACAGGTATTGTGGTAAATCAAAGATGGCTATAATTCTTTGCAACTCTTCCAAGTGAAAGGTGTGGTTTGACCCTTCTCTAGACCTTAGTGACTTGTTTGACCAATAGAATGGAGGAGAATGACATCCTGAACTTCTGAGGCTGGCTTATAAAAAGCATTGCAGTTTTTGTTCAGACAACTTGGAATGTTTTCATTGGAGAGGTCAGCCACCGTGTAAGAAGTCTAACTACCCTGAGATGGTCAGGACTCTGAGGAAACTCATTTGGAAACCCATTTGGAGAAGCCGCTTGGGTGGGGAAGGGGAGAGAGAAGTGAACGGGCGAGGGAAGTAAAGGTAAGAGGAGGGGAGAGATATACCATATGCCTTGATCCCAGCTGTTCTGCCATCCCCCGGCCCAGGCATCAAATACATAACAAGCCTTTAGGTAACTCCAGGCACAGTCATGATATGCCTACTCCTATGTGAAGTACGTTAAACAAGAACTGCCCAGCGGAACCCATCAGCCTCTATAACTATAAGAGAAAATG
>VMDR010028668.1:0-13059 GCA_007922815.1 Macrotus californicus
AAGATGAGGAACATCAACTCTAAAACATTCCCCTGCCTCTTTGTTATTCCTGCCCCCCTTCCCTACTGCCTATCTTTAGTCAACCACTGATTTATTTCTGACTCTATAGATAAATTTTCATTTCGTACAATTTTATATAAATGGAATTATACAGTATCTACTCTTTTTAACCTAACTCACTTCCATTCGGAATAATAATGTAGAAATTCATCCATGTTGTTAAATGTATCTATAGTTTACTTCTCTCTATTTTTGAGTAGTATTCTGTGTTGTACATATATCACATTTTGTTTATTCATTCACCAGATTGGTGAACATTTGAGAGAGATCTGATGAGATCACTGGGGCGGGGATCAGTGAGGGTTTATAGGAGTAGGTTGCCCGAGGCAATGGTAAACTCTCTAGGACTGGATTGGCTGAGAGTCTGAATGCCTCAAGAGTGCATGCAATTATGGGCTACAAGATTTGAAATAAAAGAAAGGTTCTGGCTAGTTCTTCCCCTGGGTTGCCTGGATGATTGTGCTACAGCAGCCTGTGTTTCCCAGTGGACAGTATTTTGGATGGGAACTCCCGGAGCTGCCTAGGATCAGGTTGGCCTGGCAGAGAGTGGCAGGAGTTGTTCTCTAGGTGTTCTAGAGGGGACCAGCTTTGAGGCAGAAGCCTGCCATTCTTCCAAGATTGTGTAACTTTTGCATCTTAATATTGTTTTAGTGTGTGAACTAACCCTACAGAAATAAGATAATTGAAACTACTAGAGCAGGGTGTCAAACTCATTTTCAGTGGGGGCGACATCAGCCTCACAGTTACCTTCAAAGGACCAAAATAATTTTAGGACTGTATAAAGGTAACTACTCCTTAACTGTTAAGGAGTTGAAATTTCATTCGGCCCTTTGAAGGCAACCAAGAGGCTGAGGTGAAAATGAGTTTGATACCCCAGTAATAGAGGGGATGATGGGAGAACTAAGTTGTTAAGAGTTTATCTTAATTGATAGGCTTAAGTGACTAACACATGTGGAATGCTGTTATTCCAAAATTGTGAAGCTTTTGAATAAAGACTACTTTCTTTATCTGCTTCTGGAATTTTGCCTAGTTGCAGCAGGCAGCAGGACCCCACTTGCTGTTACCTAACAATTTGAATTGTTTCCCAGTTTTTGGTTATTAAAAAAAAAATCTATGAAGGCTGGTGTACAAGTCTTGGTATATACATATGCTTTCATTTCTTTTACCTGAGGACATGCTTATTGACGTTTTAGAGAGGGTGCAGGGAAAGGTGGGGGGAGAGAAACATCCATGTGAGAGAGAAACATCAATTGGTTGCCTCTTGCACACACCCCTAGTGGGGACGGAACCTGCAACCTAGGAACGTGCCCTGACTGAGAATGCAACCCAAGACCTTTCGGTTTACAGGATGGTGCTCCAGGCAATTGAGCCACATCAGCCAGGGCTATGCTTTCATTTCTTTAGAGAAACTACCTAAGAGTTAAATGTTTAAATTGTATGGTAGTGTGTGATTATTTAAAAAGAAAAACTTGCCAGACTGTTTTCCAAAGTGGTTGTGCCATTTTACATTCCCACCAGCAGTGTGTAAGAGTTCCAGCTGCTCCGATTCCTTGTCAGCACTTTGCAGTTAGTCTTTTTAGTTTTAGCCATTCCAGTGTAGAGATGTTATGGTTTTAATGAGCATTTCTGTAGTAACAGACGATGTTGAGCATCTTTTTAGGTACTTAACTTGCCTTCCATGTATCTTGAGTGAGGTGTCTATTCAGATCTTTTGCCCATATTTAAGTTGGGTTGTTTTCTTACATATTAATGTATCTTTTGCAAATATTTTTCAATATGTGGTTTGCCTTTTTACTTCTTAGTCATGCAAAGAAGAGCAATGTTTTTTAATTTTAATAAAGTCTGATTTATTTTTTCTTTTATATTCCTGCTTTTTGTATTGTATTAAGAAATATTCGCAAAAGTCAAGGTTACTAAGATTTTCTTTATTCTTTAGAGGTGCTTTATAATTTTAGTTCATCCTATGGTTTCTGTTTTTAGTTTTTTAATATGGTAAATTACATAGATTTTAAAGTGTTAAACTCATGTTTCATTCCTTGGGTACATCCCACTTGGTGTATTATTTTTATATGCTGTTGGATTCAATTTGATAGTTTTCTTGAGAGTTTTTACACTTAAGCTCAAAAAGTGTATTTGTTCATGGTGTTCTTGTAATGTCTTTGTCTAGTTTTGCTATTAGAGTAACGTTGGCCTCAGATTGAGTTTTGTTATATATACCCTCTTCAAGAATTTTGAAAGTTCGTGTAAAATTAATATTATTTCTTCCTTAAATGTTAGTAGAATTCACTAGTGAAGCCATCTGGACTTCAAGTTTTGGGGGAAGGTTTTTAGCTACAGTTCAGTTTTTTTAGTAGACATAGAGCTATTCAGATTATCTGTATCTTTTTGAATGAGGTTTTGTAGTTTATGTATTCCATAGATTACTGTATTTTGCCATGTATGATGCACACTTTTTTGCCCAAAGTTTTGAGGAAAAAATAAGGGTGCGCATTATACATTGATAGAACTAATTCCATATCTGTATAAATGTTTTAAATTCTTTTATTTATGCTTATGTGTTAAAAGTGTAACTTCAGAAAGCAATAATGATAGCTGCATGCAGAATAATACCCTGGAATATAAATAATCAGTTTTGTTTCTAAATGTAAATAAATCAATAGTTGAATTCAAAAGTAAAAGCTAAAGACTGTTTTCCTAAGTTTGGGCCAGAAACGTGGGTGTACCTTATATATGGCAGAATTATGGTATGTCAGTTTCACCTAAGTAGTCAAATTTGTTGGCATAAAATAGTTCATAGTATTATCCTTTTAATAGTGATAGAAAATGTAATGATGTCACTTGTCTCATTCCTGATATTAATTTTGTCTTTCCTCTTGTATTCTGTATATTGTTTTCCTCTATCAGTCTGGCTAGACTGATCTGAAAAAACTGGCTTTTGGTTTCATTGATTTTCCTCTGTTTTCTATTTCATGATTTCTGCTGTTATTTTTATTACTTATTTCTTATGCAGACTTTGAGTTTAGCTTGTGTTTCTTAAGCTGAAAGTGGAAGTCAATGCTTTGGTACCTTGCTTCTCTGATACAGGTGTGGACTGCCATAACCTGCTTTTTAGGTATTGTTGCAGCAGCTACATGCCAAAAATATTGACATGCTGTGTTTTCATTTTCATCAGTAACAAATACATTTTAATATCCCCTTTGACTTCTTTGGCAGGTTGGTTATTTGAGAGTGCTAATTTTCAAATATTTGGGAGATTTTCCAGACATTTTTTCTGTGATTGATATCTAATTCAGTTCCCTTGTCAGAGATCATACTTTCCATAATATGAATCTTTTTAAACCTTATCTGATTTGTTTTATGGTCCAGAATGTGGTCTGGGTAAATATCTCATTTTTACTTGAGAAATATACAAGTTTAGCTGTTGTTGGGTGGAATGTTCTGTGTCATCATGCTGGTTGATAGGATATGGAAAGCATGAACAACACTGATTTTCTGTCTTCTTGTTCTGTCAATTATTGATAGGAGTGTGGAAGTCTACCATAATTTTTTTGATTTGTCTATTTCTTCTTTCAATTCTGTTGGTTTTTGCTCCTTGCATTTTGAAGCTCTTTCATCAGGCGCATGAATACTTAGGAGTGTTTTCTTGACAAATAAACTCCTTTGTCATTATAAAATGACTTTATACCTGGTAATCTTTGCTCTGAGATTTACCTTGTCTGATACTAGTATAGCCAAGTCTTTTGAGTAGTGTTAGCATGGTCATATCTCATTGTATATATCACATTTTGTTTGGACACTTGGTTATTTTTACCTTTTAGCTATTGCGAATAATGGCATTATGAACAACAAATTAGTGCTTTGAGTATACACTTACGACTGACTGTCTTTCATTTCTTTTGGATATGAGTGGAATTGCTGGATCATACTTTTTTGAGGCACTGCCAAACATTTTCCAGTCTTTACCTTGTAATTGGGGCATTATGGTTAGATTGAAATCTGTCATCTTACTATTTGTTATCTATTTGTTTCCATTTTCCAATTCTACTTCATTTGGATTGAGTGTTTTTTTAATGATCCCATGTTGTCTCTCTTCCTCCTCACTCCTTGCCCCTCATCTCTATGTCTTAGCTTTTTAAGTACTCTAAAGAAGAGTGCTTGAAAAATACGCATTCAACCATCAGTTTCTTTGCTTTGTGTCCTGGGCTTATACAGTCCATTCATTAGTTTTCTGTTCTTAGGAAAATGATTTAAACTGTCCTCAACTCTAAAGAACTAGAACTTCTTACATTACACTACACTGCTTCCTATTGTCTCTATGTTTTGGTCATCTCTGTATGAAAGCTGAAATAAGGCAGAGTGTCACTTTGACCTCAGCTGGGAGTGTGGGTGTAGATTTTTTATACTTCTGCTAATGTTTGCGAATGACATTGAGAGAGCCACAAATATGGATTTGGGGGTTACAAAAAATTTTAGTGAGTAGCTGAATTTGCAGATGCAGAATTTGTGAAAAATGAAGATCAGCTATATGTATATTGAATACTACATAGGGTGGTTGTGTGGGTTAAGTCAGTTAATACAATTTAAGTGCTTCCAACAGTACCTTGCACAGAAGCACTTGATATTTCAGAATTTTATTTGGTAGGTTAATTTTCAGTAGTTTATATATCCTGGTGAAAGTGAAGGTATTTTTCTATCTAACACTAGGTGACATTATGTAGTATAGATTTGTGCACTGTTTTCATGTAGTGAAATCCTGGTTTCCTAACTTGCTTCTTTTTTTCCTCTCTCTTCCTTCTGTTTCACTGAATACTTTTTGAATGACAGGCACTGCGCTCTAAGGGCAGAGGTGATAATAATGAATTGGGTGTGGGGGTTGGTTTCTGAATCTGCATTTTATTTTCTTCAATATAGTTTTTTTGGAGCTGGCTACTGTATTTTTTAGACAGTTTTATTGAGATATGGTTTACATACTATACAGTTCACCCATTTAAAGTCTATAATTCATTTTTTTTATATATTCACAGATGTATGCAGCCATCACCATAGTTAATTTTTGAACATTTTCATCACCTCAGAAAGAAACCTGTACCCTTTAGCTCCCATTCCTTTATTCCCTGCTCTCACTTTCTCTGTCCTTAAGAAACTACTAATCTACTTTTCTGTCTCTGACTCATATGAATGGAATCACGTAGTATATGTTTGAGGGGAGCTGACTTCTTTCATTTGAAAACATTAGGTTTTCAAGGTTACATTTATGTTGAGCCTGTATCAGTACTTCTTTTTTGTTTTTTTAATGACCAAATAATGTTTCGTTGTATGTGTATACCACATTTTGTTTGTCCCTTTGTGTGCCCATAGACATTTGGGTTGTTTTCACCTTTAGATTATTATGAATAGTGCTGCTACACTTATGTACAAGTTTGTGTGGACATGTTTTCATTTTATTGGGTATATACCTAGGAGTAGAATTGCTGGATAACATGGTAACTCAGTGTTTAATTATTTAAGGAATTGCCAGACTATTTTCCAAAGTGGCCGCAACATTTTACATTCCCACCAGGTATGTTTGAGGGATCTAGTTTCTCCAAGTAATTGCTGACACTTGTCATCTCCCCCTCCCCCGCCCTCTTTTTAGCTTTCTTGGTGGGTGTGAAGTGGTATTTCATGATGGTTTTGATTTACATTTCTCTTGTGGCTAATGATACTGAGCATCTTTTCATGTGCTTATTATTCATTTGTATATTTGGAGAATAATCTTTTCAGATAGTTTGCCTATTTTTAAGTTGGGTTATCTTATTATTATTTCTTAGTCCTTACCTGAGGATATGTCTTACTGATTTTAGAGAGAAAGGAAGGGGGAGAAAGAGAGGGTGAGAGGGAAAGAGAAAGAAAGAGAAAGATACATCCCACACGTGCCCTGACCGGAGATTGAACCCACAACCTAGTATATGCCTTGACTGGGGATCCATTCCTGCAACCTTTTGGTGTTCAGGGAAATGCTGCAACCAATTGAGCCCCCTGGCCAGGGCATGTCTTTTTATTATTGAATTGTAAGAGTTTTTAAAAACCTATACGTTCTGAATACAAGTTCCTTGTTAGATACATGATTTTCAAGTTTGTTTTCTTCCATTCTGAGTTTGCTTTCCACTTCTTCACAGTGTCCTTTTGTAACCAGCAGCTGGAGGTCCAGCTGCTTGTCACCATGTATATGCATACATGAAGATTGATGGGGAAGGAAATAGGTTTTTATAAACAGGGTTCCCAATTTGAAGGGGCTGGGAGCATTTCTGCTCTGACCCAACCTCTCCTGCCAAACACTGAAAACTAGCCACCCCCAGGAAGATTAAAGTCCAAATCCATGTCTAGAAGTTTTCCTTTATTGTTTATCTGTAGCCCAAGGTTGCTATTTGACCATTGTTCTCTGTCTCTACAGTTCCAGGCTCTCTCCCTCTGCTGCCAGAGTTGTTACTGCCTAGCAGCGGCCTCGATCTGGATCTGGATCTGGATCTGGATCTGGATCTGGCTGACAGACAACTCCAGATGGTGTGGCAGGGGAAGCTCCATTGGCAGGGAACTTGTCAGCTAATGCCTCTGTGGACTGCTCTCAGGGTGAGAGAGTAAAAGCAGTCTAGGACCCATATGCTGTGCTGCACTGGGTCACAAAAGCTGGTGCCCCGTGCAGCACACATCTGAGCTGGCTTCCAACCCTGTGAGGCCTAATGCCTTAGCGGTCCCGGAGTCTGCTGCTCCCATCCGTGTGGCGCAAAAGCAAGAACCCAAGAAGCCAAAAGGGCGAGTTGCCAAGAGTCTAAGAGACCAGGAGTGAGAATCTTCCCACATGCTGTTTAAAAGTCCTCTTCCAGAATCTTATGTGCTCTGGAAGCCAGTGTGGGTGTCCCCTTTTTTATCCAAAAAGGGCTGTTGTCGGCCATGTTTACCATTCCCCTTCTTTCACCTGCCATGTTGCGTAAGGGGGCAAAGTCTTGAACCACCATGCTCTGTACAAGGCTTCCTTCTGCTGAGTCACAAGATGCCAGGCTAACTCTGGCAATCTCCCACGTCCTCTCCCTTCACCAGGAGGGCAAGCCACTTTTAATTACAAATTCCGCCTAGGGGTTTTCTCCCTGCGCCCTACCTTTTCCAGCAATTTGGCCTGACCACTCTGTTACATTTTGATGCGTAAATGTTCTTAATTTTAATGATGAAGTCAATTTTTGTTGCTTGTCCTTTTGGTATCATAAATAAAAATACATTGCTAAATTTATGCCTTTGTTTTCTTCAAAGTGTTTTATAGTGTAAGCTGTTAAATTTAGGCATATGATACCTTATAAATAAACTTTTATACACGGAGTGAAGTTAGGGGCCAACTTTATATTTTTTTGCATGTGCCTCTCCAGTTGTCACAGTACCATTTGTTGAAAACTGTTCTTTCCTCATTGAAATGTCTTGACTCCCTTGTCAAAAGTCAGTTGACTTTAGATGTATGGGTTTATTTCTGGTTTTATAGTTCTCTTCCTTTAACTTACGTGTTTATCCTTGTACCGCTACCACACTGTTTTGACTACTGTTGCTTTGTAGTTTTATTTTATTTTTTTATTTTTATAATTATATTTTATTGATTTTGCAATAACAGTTGTCCTTTGCCCCCTTCCACCCAAAATCCCAACACGCTCAGGAAATAAACCCACCATTGTTCATGGGTCATGTGTATAAATTCTTTGGCTACTCCATTTCCTGTACTGTATTTTACAGTCCCATGGCTATTCTGTAACTACCTATTTGTACTTCTTAATCCCCTCACCTCTTCACCCATTCGCCCATACCCCCCTCCCATCTGGCAACCATCAAAATGCTCTCTGTGTCCATTATTCTGTCTCGTCTTGTTTGCGTAGTTTGTTTCTTTAGATTCAGTTGTTGATAGATTTGTAATTTTTGCCATTTTATTGTTCATAGTTTGATCTTCTTTTCTTAAATAAGTCCCTTTAATGTTTCATATAATAATGGTTTGGTGATGATGAACTCCTTTAGCTTTTTCTTGTCTGGGAAGCTCTTTATCTGCCCTTCGATTCTAAATGATAGCTTTTGCTGGATAGAGCAATCTTGGCTGTACGTCCCTGCTTTTCATGACTTTGAATATTTCTTGCCAATCCCTTCTAGCCTGAAAGGTTCCAATCCTGTGGGATCTCCCCTGTAGGTAACTAACTGCTTTTCTTTGCTGCTTTTAAGATTCTCTCTTTATCTTTAAACTTTGGCATTTTAATTATGATGTGTCTTGGAGTGAGCCTCTTTGCATCCATCTTGTTTGGGACTCTTTGCTTCCTGAACTTGCATGTCTATTTCCTTCACCAAATTAGGGAAGTTTACTTTCATTACTTTTTAAAATTTTCAATTTCTTCCCTTCTCTTCTCCTTCTAGCATCCCTATGATAGGAGTGTTGGAATGCTCGAAGTTGTCTCAGGCTGCTTATACTTTCCTCATTTTTTTGGATTCTTTTTTACAATTGTTCTAATTGGTTGTATTTTGCTTTCTTATATTCCAGATCATTGATTTGATTCTCATCTTCATGCATTGTACTGTTATTTCCTTGTAAATTGTTCTCATTTCAATTAGTGAATCCTTTTTTTCTCGTTGGATCTTTTTTATGCTTGAGGTCCTCACTAAGCTCCCTGAGCATCCTTATAAACAGTGTTTTGAGCTGTGTGTCTGATAGATTGCTTATCTCCATTTCGTTTAGTTCTTTTTCTGGAGTTTTGATCTGTTCTTTCATTTGAGCCATGTTGTTTTGTCTTCTCATTTTGGCAGCCTCCCTGTGTTTGTTTCTGTGTATTAGGTAGAGCTGCTTTGATTCCATGTTTTTGTAGTGTGGCCTAAGGTAATAGGTGTCCTGTAGGTTCCAGTGGCACAGCCTCCCCTGTCACCCAAACTGAATACTCAAGGTGTGCCTTTCGTGTGGGCTGAGTACACCCCTCTCTTGTAGTTGAGACTTGGTTGCTGTTAGCAGATCAATGGGAGGGATTTACCCAGGACTGTCAGCTGCAAGGATTGGCTGTGACCACTTAACCACCAACCTCTGCCTTCTGTGTAGGATCAGCTGTGCAGGGGCAGGGTGATGGTACTCCGTCTGTAACTGTCCATTGGTTGTGTTGGCCTTGGTGTTTTTCAGGTGGTGCAGGCCAAGGTTAGCCCTCACCTGTGTTTTGCCTGGGGTCACCATGCCTGAGCTGTAAAGCAACCTGAGATGGCTGCTACTTGTGCCGGGCTTAGAGATTTTCAGGCAAACCAAGCTGTGAATCTAGGCTGACTGCTGCTAGTGCTAGGTCTGGGACTCACTGAGGCCAGCTGTTGCTTGTTTGAGAGGATTTAGGAAGTTGTGAAGTGTGAGCCAAGAGCAGTCATTCATATGGAAAAGCAGCTTGGGTGGGCCCATAAGTTGGATAGAACATTGTCTCTGGGGATCTCCATGGTGGTTCACGGTGTTAGCGGTGTTAGCCAGGTTGATGACGGAGTCTCAGATATGGCACCAGCTTGCTGGCTTTGTGGATGGAGGGTTTAGAAAAGGGATTATGTCCTTTGCTTGCCTTGTTGCCAGATACTTCATTTTCTTCAACTTGATTTCTGATGTTCCTGAGTGATGGTGGTTCTATATTTTAGTTGTAATTTTGATATGGTTGTGCAAAGAGGCAAGTCATATCTGCCTATGCTGCCATTTTGACTGGAAGTTCAACTGTAGTAAGTTTTGAAATTGGGAGGAATAAGTCTTCCTATTTAGCCATCATTTTCAGGATTATTTTGATGATTCTGCTTCCCTCACAGTTCCATGAATTACTTATTTATTAATTATTTCATTCATTCATTTTTATTGAATTTATTGGGGTGATACTGGTCAACAAAATCATACAGGTTTTAGGTGCACAGCTCTATATAATACATCTATACACTGCATTATGTATCTACCACCCAAAGTCTCCTTCCATCACCATTTATCCCTCCATATCCTCTTCTGCCTCCTACTACCCCACCTTTTCTCAACGATCAACACACTGTTTGTATCCATGAGTTTTTTTGTTTTTGGTTGGTACCTCCATTCTCCCAGACCCTGATCCCATACCCCCCAACTGACAGTTGTCAACCTGCTCTTTCTGTCTCTATTTTGCTTGTTAGTTCATTTTGTTCATTAGATTGCACTCATAGTGAAATCATCTGGTACTTATCTTTCTCTGACTGATTTATTTCACTTAGCATAATGTTCTCTAGGTCAGTCCATGCTGACACAAAGGGTAAAATATCCTTCTCTCTTTTTTTTTTTTTTTGGCTGAGTAATATTCCATTGTGTAAATATACCACAAGTTTTTTTATCCTTGTGCTGCTTCCAAGTATTGCCTGTTGTCAATAATGCTGCAGTGAACATAGGGGTGCATATGTTCTTTTGAACCAGTGTTTTGGGTTTCTTTGGATGTATACCTAGTATGGAGTTGCTCAGTTATTAGGTAGTTTCATTTTTAATTTTTTGAGATATCTCCATACTGCTTTCCACAGTGGCTGCACCACTCTGCATTCTCACCAACAGTGCACAAAGGTTCCCTTTTCTCCATATTCTCACCAACACTTGTTTGTTGATTTATTGATGATAGTCATTCTGACATGTACAAGGTAATATCTCATTGTAGTTTTAATTTGCATTTCTCTAATAATTAGTGGTGTTGAGATCTTTTCATATGTCTATTGGCCATCTGTATATCCTCTTTGGAGAAGTAGCTATTCAGGTCCTCTACCCATTTTTTAATTGGGTTGTTTGCTTTTTTTTTGGTGTTGAATTTTATTACTTTCTTATAAATTTGAGGTATTAACCCCTTATCAAATGTATGGACAGGTATGTTCTTCCATTACAGTGGGTTGGTTGTCTTTTCATTTTGTTGATAGTTTCCTTTGCTGTGCCAAACCTTTTTAGTTTAATGTAGTCCCATTGGTTTATTTTTTTCTTTCGTTTTTTCCTGCCTGAGGAGATATATCAGAAAAAATATTGTTACCAAAAATGTCTGAGATTTTACTGCCTGTGTTTTCTTCTACGATTTTTATGGTTTTGAGTCTTACATTGAAGTGTTTAATGTGAGTTTTATTGTTTCTTTGTTCTTTTTTTATTTTTTAGCATTTTTTATTAATATTTGAATACAGTTGTCTCCATTTTCCCACCACCACTTTTCCCTGCCACACCCACCCCCACCTCAATCCTGCCCCTCTTTGGCCTTGTCCATGGATCCTTTATACATGTTCTTTGCTGACCCTTTCCCTTCTTTCCCCCATTATTTCCCTCTCTGTCTCCTGTAGATTTTACTCTTATATATTGTATAAGAAAGTGGTCTAGTTCCATTTTTTGCATGTATCTGTCCAATTTTCCCAACACTGTTTATTGACTAGACTATCTTTACTCCACTGTGTGTTTGTTCCTCCTTTGTCAAATATTAATTGACTTTAACGGTGTAGGTTTATTTCTGGGCTCTCTGTTCTGTTCCATTTATTTATATATCTGTTTTTATGCCAGTACAATGTTGTTTTGATTACTGTGGCCTTGTAGTATAGTTCGATATCAGGTAGTGTGATTCCTTCAACTTTGTTCTTTCTCAAGATTGCTTGGCTCTTCGGGGTCTTTTTGGAATATTTGTTCTAGGTCTGTGAAATATGCCATTGGTATCTTGGGGGGAGTTGCATTGAGTCTGTAGATTGCTTTGGGTAGAATGGTCATTTTAATGATGTTATTTCTTTCTGTCCATGAATTGATTTGTATCTTCGGTTTTCTTCAGTGTTTCATAATTTTCCAAGTACAGGTTTTGGCATCTTTGTTTAAATTTGTTCCTAGGCATTTTATTCTTTTTGACACAATTGTGAATGGGATTATTTTGTTAGTTTCCCTTTCTGAGAGTTCATTATTGGTGTATAAAAATCTAGCTGATTTATGGATATTTATTTTGTATCCTGCTTCTTAACTGAATTCATTAATCAGTTCCAGTAGTTTCTTGGTGGAATCTTTATGGAGTTCTCTATATACAATATCATGTCATCTGCAAATAATGACTGTTCTACTTCTTTTCAGTTTGGATGCCTTTTTTCCTTCTTGTCTGATTACTGTGACTAGGACTTCTAGTACTCTGTTGAATGGGAAAAGCAAATATCCCTGGCCTGTTCCTGATGTTAAGCGAAATGCTTGTGGTTTTTGTCCATTGAGTATGACGTTGGCTGCAGGTTTGTCATATATGGCCTTTATTACATTGAGGTTTCCCTCTATTACCACTTTGTTGAGAGTTTTGATCATAAATGAGTGTTGGACTTTATGAATTTTAGAATGAGCTTTCAAGTTAGGTTTTTCTTTTCTTTTTTTAATCCTTACCTGAGAACATTTTTTTACTGCTTCTGGAGAGAGGCAGAGGGAGAGAGGAAGGGATAGAAGGAATCATCAATGCAAGAGAGAAGCACAGATTGGTTGCCTCCTGTATGTGCCTGGACTTGGGATTGTACATGCCCAGACCAAGGACTTAGTTCACAACTTAGGTATATGTGACCTGACCAGGAATCAAACTCGTAACCCTTTGGTTACAGGACAACACCCCATCCAGCTGAGCCACACCAACCAGAATAGTTTTTCATTTCTTTGGTTAATTATTTTAATAATTAATTTATTACTATTTTTAATACTGTTGTGAATGAAAATTTCTTTTACTTTTTGGATTGTTCATTGCAAGAAATTAAATTGGTTTTGTATATCCATCTTGAATCCTGCAACCTTAAAAAACTGATTTCTTTTAGTGGATTCCTTAGGATTTCTTACATAAAGATGATGTCATGCAAAGTAGGTATAGTTTTATTTCCTTGTTTCCAATACAAATGCCTTTCCTTCCTTCCTCCCTCCCTCCCTCTCTCCCTTTCTTCCTTCCCTTTATTTTTTTCTTTCTTTGCCTAATTGTCCTATTAGTACTTTCACTACAGATTAGAGTAGAAACAGCAGCA
>VMDR010028669.1:0-13061 GCA_007922815.1 Macrotus californicus
ACACTGGGAGTTTATCCAAGTGTTCATTTTATCAGGTATTGAGAATAATTTAAAAAAGACAAAAATAAGAAAACAAACTTTCTTGACTCAATAGTTTAAAAATATGGACCCATATTGTTTGGTTTGTGGTTTTCACAGTAAGCGATAGTTCATACTTTTTCATACTTTGTGTAAAGAAATGTAAGAATTTTCTCTTGATATGAAACTCCTTTTTATCTTTGAGGTATCCATCACGAATTGAAAAAATTGACTATGAGGAAGGCAAGATGTTGGTCCATTTTGAGCGCTGGAGTCACCGTTATGACGAGTGGATTTACTGGGACAGCAATAGACTGCGGCCCCTTGAGAGGCCTGCGTTAAGGAAAGAAGGTCTAAAAGACGAGGAAGATTTCTTTGTAAGTAGCAAGCTTTTCTCATCTGCTAGATAGGTAATGTTGTATTTTAAAAGGGATTCTGTTAAAGCTCATTTTTATTAAGAAAACTCTTATTATTATCCACGGTATTGATCTTAAAAGTTGTTTAAACTAGGATTTTAAAGCTGGAGAAGAAGTTCTGGCTCGCTGGACAGACTGTCGCTATTACCCTGCCAAGATCGAAGCAATTAACAAAGAAGGTATGTGTCCGAAGTGGTCGGAGAGTTACAGTGGGATTAGTAGTAAAATTTTAACTCTATTTCTCATTTTAATTAATGCCTGGATAAACTGGTTAAGCTAGTAGAGGTAAATAGATGGTTAGTTTTTTTTAGTTTTCAGATCACAGGCCTACGTTGTATGCTTTTTATTTCTGCTTCCCTACTTCCAGTTGGTTGTGTAAGCTAGCTCTAGATGCCCATCTCAGCCAGAGTGTGAGGAGGGGTTCACGGCAGAGGGCAGTTCAGACCAGTTCCACTGGGAAGTGAAAGACTGCACTGTCCCCGAGGGGGTATGGAGCATCATTAACTTGAGGATTTCCTTAGTTGCGTCTTTCCCTTGCACTCTTTCTAATTTCTATAGATAACTGAGGGCTAATTGTTCTCTAATAACCTTTTATGGGGTCTGATGTTTATACTGAGCTAATTAGAAGTGTTGGAAATAATATAAAACTCAGGTGTGTTAGTGTGGCACAAGACCAGTCAATCTGTTGTACAGGCAAGGAGTTTAAAAAACAACTTGTAGAACAATTGCTTTGAAAAGGTATGAGAATATTTGAATTATTGGAAATACACTTATTTTTAAAATTTATTATTTAAAATAGCCTTTAAAACAATTGTGAAATAATTGTAAATATATCTTTCGAGTTGGTAATACATTAGTTTTTCTATTAAATTATTTCTCAAACTTGACCACTCATATTTGACAATACTAAAGAAGCACCCTGAATAACAGCTTCTTTGCAAGAGGGGCATTTAATCTAAGTAAGGGGACACTTCCTTTAAACTGATTTTGACAGGCAAGCAAGCAGGCTAGATACAGAGGGAGTACGCCTTTCCTTGCAAGAAGTGGTGTGTGCACAAGAAGAGAGGCGTGCCACTCGCTAAGAACTTCAGTCCCCAGTGTGACTAGCGTGGAGGATTCCTTTAAAGGGAATAGAATAGCAAGAGAAGAGGTTTCAGAGAGAAGCAAGGGTAGATATAAGTATCTTTCAATCTTGCTACAGAATGTGAATTTTGGTACTGGCTGGTGTGGCTCAGTTGGTTGGAGCATCCTTCCGTAAACTGAAAACCTGTGAGCTCAAACTTCAGTCAGGGCGCATACCGAGGTCGTGGGTCCAGTCGTGTCCCCCCCCCGTCAGGGCACGTGTGGGAGGCAAGCAGTCAGTGTTTCTCTCGCTCTCCCTGTTTCCCTTCTCTCTAAAAGCAATGAAAAAAACGATCTCGGTGAGGTTTAAAAAAAAAGAATTTGAATTTTATTTGGAGGTGAAGGGAACCATGGAAGAGATTTAAGCTGAGGTTTTAAACTTACAACAAATGAGATAAATAGATAAGAAGATAGAAAAATATTTTAAAAGAGTTATATTAATGTTAGGTGTGAAAAAGTAAGTCATAGTCATCTAGCTAGAAATTACAACTTTACAAAGGTCTTATTCCATTTATTGTTTTAATGAATTGAAATAGCAAATATGGCTGTGATTTTATTACCACTAGTCACCTTACTGCAGGGAGAGTTGAGGGACATCTCAGTGTTGCATCTTACTTCGACTTTTCTGATGGCGCCTTGATCTCACTGTGCAGAGGCTTCTGGAGAGCTCTGTTATGGAGCCCATATTCCTGTGTTCTCTACACCTGGGCTCTCCCAGGGTCAAGTCCAGAGCCTAGCACAGAGCAGGCAGTCAGTAACCATTTGTAGAAGGAAAGGAAAGAATAATGAATCAGTTCTGTTGGATAATAGTATCTATCCACCCCCAACAACACAAATCATAGCAAAACTAAACAGTGCCATCCTCATTAGGAGCAGTTTCTTTAAGTGCATTGAGCTCTGGGAGTTTCCTTCCACGCTTAAAGCGTCTCGGGAATGTGCATATCCAACTCAGACGCGAGACTGCCCACGTTCTTCCCCCAGCTGGGTGGCCGTGGGCACGTGGCGCAGGGCATCAAGCATGCGTCAGTGTGAGAGTGAGGGTGCCGATGCGGCCGCTGCCCTTTCAGGAGCAGTTAAGCGAGCCCTTAGAGAAACATGAGCAGACACAATTTGTTTTTTGAAAATCTCTAGAGGTACTCATTTTGTGATTTCTGTATGCCCTACATGGTGGGTGAGCCCAGGCCCTTCTCCCGCCAGTAAAGGACAAAGAGAAACAAGGGCAAAGGAAGCCCTCTATTCACTGCAAAAGTTTGACCGAAGTAAACAAACGTGAACTTTTAGGTATTTGTACTGTCTTAGGAGGAAAGAAGAGGCATATCACTGCAGCGGTCAGGGCAGTTTTCCGACGACGTGTGGGATGGGAAGACTGGCCCCTGAGGATTAGGCCGGGTTTAGGAAAGGGGGGGAGGCATGACAACAGAGCAGCCAGTGCCAGGGGGCGGGACGCACGGTTGAGGAGCCTGCTGTCCTCCGAGGGCTGCGTTGGAGAAGGAAAGGGGCAGCTAGCTGCAGAGCCCAGGGCAGTGTGGGTGTGCACGCGGTGTGGTGCTCGCAGACCTCCCGGCATCTTTGTCTCCTGGCTGTTCAACCGATCGGTTTCTTTCCTAACTTGGGTTTACATTTTTATATCAGTATTGTATGTTGCACTCATTATAGGAAAACATGAAATTCAGATTACAAAAAAAGAAAACTTTTGTACATGTATGTCATTGCCTGTATGCCAACTTCAAAGCCAGTAATGCCAATTATCACATTTGTTTATATATTTTTTTGTAAAGGTCAGGTGTCTGTTTACTTAAAGTGTCACTCTACTCTCATTTGTGCAGGAAATGATAGAAAAATACTGGAATTTCCATAAGTATAATTTACATAACTTATATTTTCTAATAGTACTGACTTTAGCGCCTTGCCAGCATGTAGTCTGTTACAAGAAAGACAGCGTGCTTTGTAGGAGACATGCAGACAGAATCCGGGGTCCTTGAAGAAGGGTGAGGTAGTGGGGGAGGGAGAGGCCAGGGGCCTGGGATGCTGCCGCTTTGCTGACTGCGGTGGAGTGAGCATTCAGCCTCTCTGGGTTAGCGGCTTCATCTGGGCCGGAGGACTTCCACCTGGTGACCTGTGAAGTATTTCCTGGCTCAAAAGCCTGAGAATCTGTAATTCTTATGTGCTAGTTCATTGTTGCCAAAGAAATTATTCTTTCCTGAGAAAATGTTTTCTTCCTTTATCAGATCTTTCTGTCTGTTAATTAGGGAGAGACTTTAAAAGGGAGCACACTTTTATAGAACTATTACACATTTTTATAAATAATGACTTTATTTTTGTCCAGGTGTATTATAAGATACTTGGCATGTTATGTAAACATATTTAGATTATTACAAAATAAATTTTAAAATATTTCAGTAAAAATCAGAAATGCACTTATCAGGATTTAATTTGTATACTTTTTAGAGGGAAAGAGAAAATAAACTTACTAAATTTGATAGGGTCCTGAGCAGGGTTGTATTTTCAGTTATTGTGATCACAGATACTTATTTCTGTCAAGGCATTGCTTGTTAGATTTCAGATGTTGCTGTAAGGTTGAATTATATTTGCTAATGATTCTGACTTGCTCCTCTTCCAGGAACATTCACAGTTCAGTTTTACGATGGAGTAATTCGTTGTTTAAAACGAATGCACATTAAAGCCATGCCCGAGGATGCTAAGGGGCAGGTAAGAGTGTGCAGCATTCCTAGCTACGCACAGGGATGTCTTCTTGAATGGTGACCGGTCCAGATGTACGTGTATATTTATAAAGTGAACTAATTGTAGGATTATGTGCTGATAGCCCCAAATAGCAGCAAGAAAAAGAAGCTTAGAATGTAAATTATACACTTGATTTTTGCTCCTTTGGTTTTAGACCTGCTAAAGTTATAGGTCACTAGTTTCTGTTCCAGGTGAAATCCCAGCATCCACTAAGCTGGTGTTGTCCTATCGACCCAGCTGGATCGTGTAACCAGTCTATGGGAAGTGAGGTAAGTGCCTTTTTTTAACTTCGTTTCGTTTTTCCTGGTATATAGTATCATTTAGAAAGTTAATTTTTAATAATAAAATTTTATATTGAGTTTCTTATCTTGTCTTTCCTTCTGTAAACCATAGTCATTAATCTTCTTTAAAAGGCGCTTACCTGACACTCTGTAGGCTGTTTGTGGCAGGGCTCTCGGAGCCGTGTGATGTGAGCAGCGTGTTATTTTGTTTGGCGCTGCTCAAAGCGAGAATGAACGGTAATTACGCCTTTGAAGGAGAGTCTGGGATGCAGTTAAAACCATGACTCCAGTGGTGACTGTGTGTCCTGAATTACTGGAAAGAAAGGTGCCAGTAGAAATCTAAAATATTTTCTTTTATGTTCTGCTGTTATTTGGGATTTTCAGCACCTGGACCTACAATTAATTTTAAGAAATTGAAAGTAAGCTGTAAAAATGTCTAATGTGGAAATATGCTACATATTTGTTCCATACCATGCATTGAAAAATGTCATCCTGAAATGTGTTGAAATCACCTGGTCAGCTCCAGAAAAGGGTATACGTTTAGAAATCTGGAAATGTAGACCTTCTCATTTAAAAAAATGATTTCGAATATCTTGAGGGAAGTATGATTGGGTTTTCAAAAATTTACCTTTGAAATGATCAGCTAGCAGAGGTCTTTTTCCCTCTAATTAATAAGAAATGTAATTTAAAATGGAAATGCTTTTGATCAGTTAATTGCTCTGTGTTTTTCTACTTGTATATATAAATAAAATGTTCTTTTAAGCATTCAGTGGTGTGATTTCTTGGTTACTGCATAGAAACATTGAGTAAAACATTGTGAATTTGGTTTAATGTATACCCATTTAATTAAACAAAATTCTCTCTCTCTATCTCCGTCTTTCTCTCTCTGGTGCTTTAAAACTATTGCTTTGTTATTCTGGTCATTCCAATGTTTGTGAGATGGCCCTAGCCCTAAAACTACTTATTTTCCAAATTGAGACATGGAGCCAATTCAGTTTGTGGTAAAATTACAAGTGGTAAAAATTAATTTATTGGATATTTTAGTTTTAATAAGTATTTTAGTCATATCATGATGTAAGTTAAATTAAAATCAGTGCTAAAATACAAACTACTGAAAGATAGCATTGGTGGCAGTGTATTTTCTTTAATTCTGCATTTTTCTTTATAATTTTAAATTACAAGCACATTAAAATATTTGTGGACTTGTTTTTCATAAGATTATCTCATTTTATGAGTCTTTTTTCCATCAGATTTTCGACTTGCTTTCATCTAGGGAACGTACTAAATCAGAAGTCATTTGGGCAATGCTGAGAGAATTCAACTTTGTGTATTCTCTTCCACATCTTGAGTACTTTGAGAATTTCTTAATAAGCTACACAATAAAATTTCTTTCACTAAACTAGCAGATAAATGCACTATGCAAATGCCCTTCTGTAAGCTCCCTGTGGATTTTTCTCCCGTTTCCTTCTTGAGTGGGTGCTGATAAAAAATTTTACATTGTAACTCCATACTGTTAAGGATTGACTCTTAAGGTCCTTTCACTACTTTTAAAACATATCTGGCATACAAGGTTTTATTGGATTTTTGTACTAAGTGCTTTGACATAGGTATGGCTGTATCTCTGTTTCATAGTTGAGCGATTCAGAATTCAGAGAATTGAGTGACTTAAATTTCACTCGATCGTAATGTGCAGGGTGGCTCCAAGTGCAGCCCTGATTGCAGTGTTCGTCCTGGTGCGCTGTGGTGTCTGCAGGAACCTTCAAAGCACACGTTAGTTCTGATTCACGGAACGAGCACGCCAGCTATTTCTATAGTGAATCTCTCCTATTTAAAAGTGGAACAGCAGAATAATAGGAGAATTCTTTAATCACACAACCGCAGTGATCCCGTGATTAACAAGTCATATGATCAAAAACTACTTTTCATATCTGCTTTCAGTTTTCAAAGGTACAGCTTGAATCTTGATTTCTCCTAGTTTTCTCTTAATTTGAGATGGGAAACTACTGGAAATGGAATGTATACTTGGCATTTTTCAGCATTTTTCTAACAACTTAAAATTTTCCCCATAGTGTGCAGCCCAAAATTAAATCTTCTGCTCTTAATAAATCTGCAAATATATATCTCTGCTGCCTCAGCACTTTTATTTCCTTTGTCCGATGGTACTTGCATTTCTCTTTCTGCTGTGTTCATTGCTCTTTCAGTCTTTTTCACTGGGGCTGTCTTTTTCTTTCCTACTTAAATGTCATGCTCAAGGCTCACTGCACTGTCCTGCTTTGGCTTCGCGGACTGACCCTTAGAGCCCCTATTTCCTGTGTGCACTCGGACTGCCTTGCCCTTGTTAGTGGTTTCCTTCCGCTTGGAGTGCCCGTTTTCTTTCTCATCTTTCAGATGCCACTTCTGGGTTGCACTTGTCCCTCATTTTTCCTGAAGCCTCCCACTAGTCTTCCTTTTCAGTGAAAATTAATCTTTTCTTTTTTGACCTCCCTTGATATTTTGTTTATTCCACTACTGTCTTTCCTGTCACGGTGTCTTACAGTTAATTTTACTTGCCTGTCAATTTCGTATGGGCAGGACCAAAACAGCAGGTGGTTGTAAGTAGAACTGGGGCGGGCAGTACTGGTGCATCTTGGTTTGTTTTTCTTTACGAACTAGAAATGCAAACCTTTACTTCACAACTTTGTCAGAATTCACTTTCTAAAAAGACATGTATTTGGACACAGTTTAAAATACTGGGGAAGCTAGATGGATGCTGGGTGTTTTCCAGGTAGACCCTGCGAGGGTGAGGTCCCTCCAGGGCCGGTGCGTTCCTGGGGCTTTCAGGAAGCAGCTTTTACCAGCTGCTGTCTCCTGAATGCCTAGCCTGCTTCCTGGCACAGGTGGTGGGCTGTTAGGTAGAGCCACGTTGCGTTTTCAGTTTTCAGTCCAGTCAGGCGGGAGAGTGAGGGGCACAGATTGTTCGTTTCTCACGGCTCGTCGTCCTCACCATGTATTTTCAAGACTGAGCAGCTCTCAGCTCGTATTGCCTAATGACCTATTTTGGTAACGGAAGCCGTGTGAGTTAAACGCATTTGATGCCGTGAAGTTGTTTTTAGTTGCTTGGATGAAGAATTTAATGGATTACCCATTTTGGTTGAATAAATTGGTGGTCTGTTTGACAGCTTAGTGGCCTGAGAGGAAGGGGTTACCCTCTAGAGATATTACAAATAGTTGGGTTTTTTTTTTATATCTTCAGTTGTGAAATTTAAATGTTAGTACCACTTCTTTACATCTTTCCATATTTTTATTATAAGCATTTTTAGTTAAAAATGAAAGAGTAAAAATTATTTAGCAAAAACCAAAAAAATATAATACAAGAAAAGTAAATATTTGCATCACAGGAGAATAGCAACCACCACAGGCTCCAGGAAGCTGTAGAGGGAGGGACATGAATCTGGACCTTGATGCTGTGTACCCTGCTGTGGTCAAGTCCCTCTTTTTTATTCTGTTATTAGCATAAAGCTATCATGATGCATTGGTATCCGAGCTTTAAAAGCTTTAAAAATAAAAATAAAAATAAAATAAATAAAATCACACCTTGACTTCTGTGAAATTGACCACACTTTGAGTGGTACACTCTTCCGAACAAGGAAGAGTGATTTACTCAGTGGAGTGCGTTTCTTTTAGTCTTTGCAGAGTTGCAACATAAACATTTTTCTCTTATTTCTTTCATGGTCTTTTGCATTACAGAAAATAATTGCAATTTGCCATTTAAACCCTAAAGTACTAAGGGAGAATGTCACGTAGTGTTCCATATTTGTCACAGGTTTCTTGTTATTCCTGAGAAAATATGCCAAAGGAACACTTATTTGTTATTGAATATTTTTCTATTTTACATAAGGTTATAAATCCAACTAATCCATTAGATTTGGTGATCTACTATGTTGGTGATCTACCTTGTAAACATGGTTAATTAAATTTTAAATTTGTGTGCATGTGAAAGTAGCTTTGAAAATGTGATTCATGTTTTGACTCATTAGTGTAATTCAGTTTTGATTAATTTTTAATGTTTCACATGTTTTGTGTTTTTCCTTTGGAGGATTGGATAGCTTTAGTCAAAGCAGCTGCTGCAGCTGCAGCCAAGAATAAAACAGGGAGCAGACCTCGAACCAGCGCTAACAGCAATAAAGATAAAGAGAAAGATGAGAGGAAATGGTTTAAAGTACCTTCAAGGAAGGAAGAAACTTCGGCTTCTCTAAGCACGCCAGAAGTAGAGAAGAAGGAAGATCCGCCCACGTCTAGTGATCCCTTTGGTACAAGATGTTCTTACGTTCATTCCTAGGGCCGTGGTAAACTCGCGGTGAATAATGAACAAGTCGGAACCCTTGGCTACCTGTAGTTTGAACACGTAATTAAATTATTAGGCTTTTTCCCTAGTATAAATGATGGTTAACCTTTGGCATTTTATAGATCTGAAGGTTAATGGTCTAATATGGATACTTGATGATGGATGCTGTCAATATTTTTTAATAGAAATGAGAGAGATTTTGATCTGTAACTTATTGGTAGTAGGCTTTTGGGTTTTCTTTGTTTTATGTTTTCTAAAACCTTTTAAATGCCTCTGCATGCATTTCAACATATAATATATAATATGGAAAATGCAGCAAGTCATTCTTTTTGTTCCTGAAGAATAACTGCTCAGTAGTTTTTATTTCTACTATAATATATCAGTCTGGAGGGATTTGTATTTTTTAAAGCTCTATGTCGAGCACTAGATGAAGCAGTTTTACTGTTTCACTGTTTTAAAGAAATCGTGTGTTTGAATGTTGGAATCTGTACCAACTCTCATGTATGTGTTCTGTCAAAAGTAGGACTTCATGTAGAGAACGCTCCAAAGATGGTCTTTCCACAGCCAGAGAGCACATTGTCAAACAAGAGGAAAAATAATCAAGGCACCTCGTTTCAGGCAAAGAGAGCCCGACTTAACAAGATCACTGGTAAACTACAATGATTCTTTTGGGGGGAGTGGAGGGTTTGGTTTCAGAGTAGTTTGTCTTCAATAAAGCCAAGTGTCTTTTGGGTTGTACAACTGGGTAATTAGAAAGATAGTTTCTTTATGTTCTTCAAGGTCAACATCTTTCAAAACTCAGCTTTTTGTGTTGTGCGACGTGAGAACTATCAGGCATCGTTTACCTACCTCACAGGGGTGTTGTGAGGATTGATGGGACGACAGTCACAGAATTCCATAGTCTTCAGATCACACGGGGTAGGAAGAGTTCCCACAAGAACTGAGTTACCTGCTTCTGTCAACCTGCAGTGCCATCGTGTCTGAGCTTCTGAATGCTGTATGTTCGTCTTGCTTTCGATGGTCTCATTGAGGGTGGTTGGAAAGGTGAACAGTAAAGCAGTTAATTCCCGATGTGGAAGTACTTCTGTACGTTTTTAAAATTTCTGCCCTTATCTCCAGGTCGATCTCTAGAATCTGGCCTATTTCTCTGTGCTTTGCTGTAGTTTAAGAAGTAGAGTGCCAGGGTGATGAACACTGCTGGAAACCCTGCCCTGGTTGGCGTTCATGGAAGAGGGGGTTTAGGTACTAGGATGGAAGCCCATTACTCCTGCGCCCATTAACCTAATGTTTCTAGTCTTTAGAAGAAACTGTGAACATACATAATTTTTGTGAGCATATGTTACAAGGGCGGTTAAACCACTTTAATTATTCAGTCATATGCTCTTATTCTAAGGGCAGAATGGTTTTTAGTTCCTTTGGCTTAATAAAGCTATATAAACCTTTGTTGGCATTCTTTTAAGTAATTTGAAGAAGCTTGGTTTCCTTGTCAGATTCAAGAATAAATGTAAATGAAACATTTTGTCCATTTTCTGAAGAGTGGAAGGCCTCTGAAGGATGACTCTGGGGCTGAGGGTTCTCCAGAACCACCATTTTATTGTAGTATTTAAGTGATTATAATTGGTTTCAACAGGTGAGACTTCTTAGTCTTTCATTTGTTAATATTATTTTTGTGCCTTTCTCTGATAAAGGATATATTTAGTCCCAGGACAGGAAATATTTAAAAGTAAACTCATTCATTCCACCTTTTCCTTAGAAACTATTAGCTTTGGAGAAAGCCACAGTTTGTCCAGGGAATTGTTACGATGGCAACTTGAGACTTCCATTTTGCATTGGAAGGTGGACCCTAGTGCTGCACAGTGTGGCAGAAGTGGACTGGTCCTTCCAGCTCCTGGGATGCCAAGGTTGAAGCAGCGCTGTTGGAGGAGCCCATTTCAAGGAAGATGGAAGGGGCACCGACCTGACATGGCTGCCGGCTTGCCAGCACCCTGGTTTCCTACAATCTAGATAACCTGCTGTTGATTTCAGTCAGCATATTCATACACGTGCCTTACTGAGAAGTCCAAGCTCAACATTCCAAGAAGTGAAAAAAGAAAAACAGCTCGTTCCACAGTGACGCATTGTTTCTGCACGGCCTTGAAAAGACAGTGGGGAGCGGGGAGGAACGGTTTTACTGTGTGCCTCAAGGAAATGCTGATGCTGGTTGCGTAGTAACACCCGTCTTTTGTGGGGGACTTTGTCTTCACTTCCCTCTGGGAATCCAGATGAAGACATGATAGTTTGGCAGTGGTAGAAGAGCATAAGATTTTAGAATGTGAAACTGCTGTAATTCCTTCCCTTTCTTTACACAGAAGATTTAAATGTATGATAATCCTTTTAATAGTTCATCTCTCTACATCTGGTTCTGATTTCATGTTACAATTATATCATGCAAGAAGACAATAGACATGAGACTGTCTCTGATGAGTAAAACTCAAGCTTGCCTCTGTATAGTAAATTTTGTTCGTAGTCCGTAAAAACAGATGAGAACTAATACAGAAGTAGCAATTTTTGTTATGAAATTATGGTGTACTTTACATTTGCCGAGCTCACTTATACTTGCCCTTCCGTCGTCCCCTTGCTATGGAGAGGTGTAGGGCTGTGACTGCGGCAGTGTCCCAGCCTGCTCTGAGGGGTGCCCTGCACTCTGTTTTTTAAGTAGTTCAAGCTGGAATTCAGCGGACCAACCACTGGATAAATTGAATTCATGCATTTATTCACTCTTGCTCTTCCCCAAATAACACATATACAGAGATTCGAAAACCTGATTTTTACATAGAGAGTGGTATAGGATGGTGCTTTTCCTGTTTCCAAATGAGTAGACATTGAAGTTACAGTTGCACAGTGTATATATGTTCTTCTAGAGTCTTATTTTTCATTATGTAATGGACTGTACGGATGGTTAGAGGCTTTATGCATAATGATATAGAATAGACAATTTTACAGACAGAATCAGGAGTCCATATTTTGGACAAAGTTGCAAGCAAGCTGCAAGCAAATTTGAATAAATTTAAAATGCACATCGTCAGGGGAGTAGAAGACACCTCAGCAGTTGATGCATGGTTCGTTTCTAATAGTTCTAGGGGTTCCTGCAAGAGCAGCCAGCTTAGATTTGTTCAGGAAGCTTAAGGAATTTTAAAAGTAATTTTTAAAGACCAAGAAGTTTGAATTGGCCAGTAATATGTTATTGGTAATAATATCAAGAATATTTGATTCGAATCCCAGGAAGAATACTGTGCTTTGGAATCCTTGGATGAAAAGTGGGTCACAAATTTAAGCACTTTGCTCGCTTTCCCTCCCTTCACCGTACCCCGGGGTGCTCTGGTCTCTGCTGCTTATTCCTAGTGGCACTGGGAGACCAACTGTGTTTTATAGCTGAAGTGTGGGTTATTGAACCATCATAACTTTGTGGGTGGGATTCATAAATATTTGACTTTCTGCTTCTACTTGGTATTAAATAATTTCTTACAAATGCATTTCGTTAAGATACTCTGTAGGCGCATTCTTCTGGAGGAAGACCTGTTCGTAATATGCTGATAACGCATATTTGCAAATAACTGAGGTTAATTTCATTTGTATCTATTTTCTTCCAATTAATTCTCATTTTCGGAGTCTATTGCCTTTCTCCCCAGAACACCAGCAGGTCAAGAGAACAGACTTTGGACCGCCTCTTCATTGTTTATGTTTCCAACTTCTCTGTAAGGTGGTGTGCGTGTAAATGTGAAAGCTTTTTATTGATCACAGTTGAGGCCTTTGCATTCACTAGACCCCAACTATTATATTTTCTAATCTTATTAAATGCCCCACTGCTTTTTATAAGAACATCACAAAAGCTTTATTTTTCCTTCACAAACCACTAAGTGAGAATTGCTTTGAATTAATTGGGTCTATACTATCCTAACTTAAATTCACAAAGTATGACTAAATTATTTTTTTAAATGTAGGGTACCTTATTTTTAATTTTGTAGTTTGAGATCTAGTCCTTTATTGATGAGATTTAAAAAAGTGTTTCTACCAGGTACATGTAAGGAAACAATGTAAGATATATTTAATAGATTGACTAGCAAACATCCTTCCTATTTCACTAGCCCTTAGATGCAGAATCCTTCTCAGTTCCCTACA
>VMDR010028670.1:0-13062 GCA_007922815.1 Macrotus californicus
ACCAAATTCAACCAAGTCTGTGAGCATCCTGATTACCAGTGTTTTGAACTGTGCATCTGATAGGTTGGCTATCTCTTCATCGCTTAGTTGTATTTTTTCTGGAGCTTTGATCTGTTCTTTCATTTGGGCCATTTTTGTTGTCTTGGCGCGCCTGTTACGTAGTAAGGGGCGGAGCCTTAGGTGTTCACCTGGGCAGGGCAGCCACGTCACTGCGTTGTGACGCTGTTTGTGGGGGAGGGGTCCGAGAGGGAACAATGGCGGCCGCTTCGCTCCCTGCCAGTTACCAGTCACTTTCCGCACTACCCACAGTCCAACTGGGCCCCTCTGGTGCTGGCCCCGGCGCCGATCCCCGGTGAGAGGGCTGTGTATGCTCCAGGACCCTGTGGGTCCCTCCAACAAGCTCTCCAGTGAGGCCGGGAGTTTCTCCCGCCACCGCTGCCTCAACCCCCACAGGAGTTTTCAATCAGAGGCCTTGAGGCTTCACCTCCCCGAGCGGAACTCTGGGTTGCGGGGTCTGTCCTGCTCCCCAGCTGTTCCTCCCTGCCTATCCTCACGAGGGAGTGGGACGCCCGGTCCGCAGCCGCCACCCCTCCCGGCCAGCCGCCGCCCCGCCATGCGAGTCCTCTCGGCCCCTCCTACCGGTTTGGATGCATGTTTCTTAGTTTCTTGGTTGTCGGACTTCCATATGGTTCGATTTTCTGTCAGTTCTGGTTGTTTTTTGTTTTAAAATTTGTTGTTGTCCTTCTTTTGGTTGTGCGAGGAGGCACAGTGTGTCTACCTACGCCTCCATCTTGGCCGGAAGTCTGTGAGATGTTTTTTTGTGATTATATGTCACAGTGTGTTTAATGTGTGGCCCAAGGCAACTCTTCTTCTTCCAGTGTGGCTCAGAGACACCAAAAGTTTGGACACCCCTGCTAGAGAATGTTATTTCTGAAAGTTATGCTAACAAGTATTGTTTATTTAATATGGATACTAATAAAGGTTTAATAAAGTTTGGCTAGTAGAAAAAATATAATTAATGAGACTATTGATCGTTGCTCAGTTTCTTACCTTTAGTCAGGTATTTCTCTATTCAGGAAAGTATCACTTAGCAGATAACTTCCCAAGTTGCAGATGTGGTACCTTAGGAAAGAGGCACTTTTTACTCATTCTAGTTTGGAAAATTCTAAACTTAAAAAGTAACTGTCGGGAGCACCCTTCTGGTTACTAGCAGATAGCTATGCACAGTCAAGGACCTTTTCACTGCCCTGGCCAGGTAGTTCACTTAGAACATTGTCCTGATATGCCAAGGTTATGGGTTTGATCTCGGTCAGGGAACATACAAGAATCAACCAATGAATGTATAAATAAGTGGAACAACAAACTGATGTTTCTGTTTTCCTTTCTCTCCCTTCCTCTGCTTCTAAAGTCAGTCAATAAATAAAAAACTTAGAAAAAAGAATCTTCTCACTGATTTTCATTTTTGACAAAATTGCTTGATCTGTTTCTTCCATTATGGCCTAAGACATTCACTCTGAATTATTTTCTCATTTGAGACTAGTCTCTTGAGACCTCTAATTAATTTCCCATTTAGTCAGTTGTTAAAAGCTGTCAAACATTTTTATTGTAGGCCTATGCCTGGCATGGGCTTTCTGTCTTTGCTTGTTAAGGTCCAGTGTTCACTCTTTAACAATCTAGTCCTTCTATGAGTCTTTATAAAAAAGGTTGGGGGAAAACTGTTCTGTTCATATATAGCCTTCTAATGTGATTAGGCAAAAGCCAAAGAAGATTTTCATCACCTCATGCTGTAAAGCCCTGGCATGACAATGTGGCAGTGTGAAATGGTGGATAAGAGTATGAGCTTAGAGTTGGACGTGCCAGGATCAGATCCTGGCTCTACCTACATCTTCCTAATTGTAAAATCATGAAAATAATAAAATATTTAGTTCATGGAATTATGAGGATAGATGAAATAATATATTTAGTGTTCTTTGCTCATAATAACAACAGTGATAAGGGGTGGAGGATGCAGATCATTTTTTTTTCTAATGCCCTTTTAATTTTTTTTAAATCAGAAAAGAGTAAGTTTCTACCATTAGACTGTTAGTAGATCTCTAATTTTGTGAAGCTGTGAATTTGGTAAAGGTCAATCTGCCATTAGTTTAAAATCGGTTTTATTAGCCTTTAAAGCACACTTTGTTGTTTATTTAAGGCAGGCTGACTTTTTTATGTGAAAGCCCTGACCGTTAATATTAGATAATTGGAAAAAGTGCTGCTTCTGAACTTTTTATTGAAGTATAAAATGTATACAGAAAAGTATGTGTATGTATATGATCAATAGGTTAATAGAACCTATTAATTCTTGAAAAGGACAGTAACTGCCAAGAAGGACTCCTGTGGTTAACAGGGCCCAAATTCACAACCGGAGTCTAACAGCCATTGCTTACAGGGGCCTCTCTTGCACACTGCATATCCGGGAAACGGCACAGACTGAGCTGCCAAGCCTCCTGCCCTGCATTTCTACCAGATCCTTATGAAGAAGCTTTGGTAATATATTTATACCAAAGGAACAGAGATGTCCCCATCCAATAAGATCTGTGAAGTTATACCCTCATTTGCATCTTTACCCACCAATCAGAGCAGCTCCATTAAGGCCAATCAGAACACGAGGTTCTGACCAATATGGATAGAAGAATTAGGACCAATCAAACTGCAAACTTGGATTTCTCATTTGCACTAAAGTGGACCAATTAGTGGCCACGGCACAAGCTTCCTCTACATAAGCCAGCTTCCCCTTTGGTGGAGTGCATTTTTGGTTTCCTATGGAGGCTGCATTACCCTGGTTTGCAACCTGTTTTTATCTTGAATAAAGTTTCTCCTTTTACTGCACCCCAGATTAGGGATATCAGTTGGTATTGATTGGATTGGTGGCAGTGACCTTTTGCTGACAGCCTTTCCAGCATTCTAGAAGCCCCCTTCATATTCTCTTCCTATCAGTATAACGGTTACCTGCAATGGTATACTACCTATACTGACTTGTAATGGAATACATTAGTTTTTTGTTTGTTTGTTTTTTTAAATGAATGGACTCTCATCTTTTGGGTCTGGCTTTTTTTGCTTAGCACTATGTTTATGAGAGTCATCCATATTGACATGTATAGTTTTATGTATTTATTCTCATTTCTGTATAGTACTCTTTTATTATTAATGTCTGAATACAGTTGTTTCCATTTTTCCACCACCACTTTCCCCTGCCCCACTCACCCCCACCTCCCACTGTCAATCCTACCCCCCCTTTGGCTTTGTCCATGGGTCCTTTATACATGTTCATTGATGACTGTTTCCCTTCTTTCCTGTTATCTCCCTCTCCCCTCCCCTCTGGTTACTGTCAGTTTGTTCTTAATTTCAATGTCTCTGGTTATATTTTACTCATGTGTTTGTTTTGTTAATTAGGTTCCACTTATAGGTGAGATCATATGGTATTTATCTTTTACTGCTTGGCTCACTTCATTCAGCGTAATGCTCTCCAGTTCCATCTCTGCTGTTGCGAAGGGTAGGAGCTCCTTCTTTCTTTCTGTTGTGTAGTATTCCATTGTGTAAATGTACCACAGTTTTTTGATCCACTCATTTACTGATGGGTACCTGGGCTGCTTCCAGCGCTTGGCTATTGTAAATTGTGCTACTATGAACATTGGGCTGCATAGGTTCTTTTGAATTAGTGTTTCAGGATTCTTAGGGTATAATTCCAGCAGTGGAATTGCAGGGTCAAAAGGCAGTTCCATTTTTAGTTTTTTGAGGAAATTCCATACTGTTTTCCACAGTGGCTGCACCAGTCTGCATTCCCACTAACAATGTACTAGGGTTCCCTTTTCTCCACAACCATGCCATCACCTGTTGTTTGTTGATTTATGATGGCCATTTTGACCTGTGTGAAATGGTATATCATTGTACTTTTAATTTGTATCTCTCTGATGGCTAGTGATGCTGAGCATCCTTTCATATGTCTCTGGGCCCTCTGTATGTTCTCCTTGGAGAAGTGTCTGTTCAAGTCCTTTGCCCATTTTTTAGTTGGGTTGTTTGTCTTCCTGGTGTGGAGTCCTGTGAGTTCTCTATATATTTTGGAGATCAAACTCTTTTCCAAGATATCATTGGCAAATATATTTTCCCATATGGTTGGTTCCCTTTTCATGCTGCTAATATTTTCTTTAGCTGTGCAGGAGCTTTTTATTATGATGAAGTCCCATTTTCTTTATTCTTTCCTTTATGTCCCTTGCTCTCGATGACATATCGGTGAAAATATTGCTGCATGGAATATCAGGTTTTCCTGCCTATGTTCTCCTCTAGGACTCTTATGGTATCACAACTTATACTTAAGTCTTTCATCCATCTTGAGTTTATTTTTGTGTATGGTGTAACTTTGTGGTCAAGTTTCATTTTTTTTGCATGTAGTTGTCCAGGTGTCCCAACACCATTTGTTGACGAGGCTATTTTTACTCCATTTTATGCTCCTGTACCCTTTGTTGAATATTAATTGACCATAGAGACACAGGTTTATTTCTGGGCTCTCTGTTCTGTTCCACTGATCTATGTGTCTGTTCTTATGCCAGTACCAGACTGTTTTCATTACCATGGCCTTGAAATATAATTTGATGTCAGGTATGGTGATCCTTCCTACTTTGTTCATCTTTTGCAAAATTGCTGTGGCTATTCGGGGTTGTTTATGGATCCATGTACATTTTTGAAATATTCTATATCTGTGAAATATGTAATTCGTGTTATAATAGGGATTGCATTGAATCTTTAAATTGCTTTGGGTAATATGGACATTTTGATGATGTTAATTCTTCGAATCAATCTGTATAGTATTCTATTGTGTTAGCATACCCCAAGTTGTTCATCTATTCTACTGTTAATGGATATTTGGGTTACTTCCAGCTTTCAGCTATTACATATATTCAAGCTGGGGACATTCTAGTACCTGTTTTTTGGTGAACATATATAAGCATTTGTGTTGGACTGGAATTGCTGGGTCACAGATATGTCTAACATTCAGTTTTAATAAACAATTACTGTCAGTTTTCAAAAAAATTGTGCCAGTTTATACCACCCACAATTGATGAGAATTCCAGTTGCTCCATGTTCTCACTGATACTTGGTATTGTATATCTTTTTCATTTTAGATGTTCTGATAGTTATAGAATGATATCACATGGTAGTTTAAATTTGCATTTCTCTGATGACTAATGAAACTAGATATCTTTTCAGGTTTATTTGCCATTTGGATAGCCTCTTTTGGGAAGTCACAAAGTTCAGGTCTTTAGTTTACATTTCTATTGGACGTTCTGTGTTTTCTTATTGATTATCCTTCCTATGATCAATTTAATCTCTGTATGTCATTTTTCAGATACGGTATTGTTATATCTTCGTCCACTTTTGCAGATTGTCATCTTTATTAATGTTGTTTCTCGATGAACAGAAACTCTTAATATAATTAGATTTATCAATTTTTTTCTATATGGTCAGAGTTTTTATGTCCAGTATAAGAGGATACAAATACTTAAGATACTCGAAGGTCAATGACGAAGATATTTTATGTTTTTCTCTGAAAGCTTTATTGTCTTATTTTCACATTTAGAATTGTAGCCACCAGAAACTGATTTTTGTATATGCTATAATGAGAGGTAATGATTCTTTTTTTCCCAGTTGGACAGTTAATAGGATGTTGAGACTTTTTGAGAAACAGCATGAACACTCTGGTAATAGTTGGGTCATTCACTGCCAGAATGAGTTCTAATCCTAACCCAAAGGAGACAGAAGGAGCAGTTTAAGACCATTTTCTCTTTCCTGGTTCATTGGGTTTCCAGCACAATAAAGCAAGTAGGAATTTCTTTTGAGATCCTCATAAGCTGAAAGTGGTGTCTGCTAGAATTAGGTAGAAATGTGATGTGCAGTAACTGCACAGTAATACTTGCAAATTATTCATGATGGGTTAGTTACCAGTAAATGTTCTATGAGGAAGTTGGAGTGATTGGAAAAGGATGTAGACCCGACGATATCTAGTTTTGAACTTTATATGAAAGTTTTTAAAAAATAAGCTTAATAATATTGCCTTACATTTATAGAAAAGTTTACATAATACTCTTTTTTACACTATTTCACTTTCATCCTTATGGTAACTAGCATTGCACAGTTTTCAAGACAGATACTGTTCCAATTTACACGAGGGAAAAAACTCAGATCAGTTAATTAGCTTTATAAATAATTTGACAAAACTGATAACCTAGTAGTCTTATTTCTCTGATCCAGTCATCTTTACAAGGCTGCTGTAGGCAAATTGAACCAGAAATACAAGCAGCCCAAAAATGTGATTTATTCTTTCAAAGGGATATGAAGCTTCAGTGTTTAATCAAAACTAAATATTTTAGGTCTGACGAATGAGCTGGAGCTTAGAAGAGTTTTGGCTCATAGAGCCTGATAATATCATGTTTTCCTATTGTCATCTTTTTATTGTGCAACCATCAGTTGGATTAGCTCTTTATGATGCCTTAATCTCTTTCTCTAGCACTCTACAAGTGAACTTTGTGTTTGATGTCTGTTAGCAAACAGACATAGAACTTAAATGCAATTACGTAATAAAGTGGACATAAAAACTGTTAAGAATTTAATTCCAGAAATGTAACTCAGAGGTCATCAGATTTGTATTATCCTACTCAGTTGTGAGCTTCTAGTGGTTGGTGGGTGAAGGGACTGTGTGTGTAAATTTTGATTTTCCCTAGAGTAGCCTTGAATTGCATATGATGAACATCTGTAGTATGTATGAATTAATAATTATCTTCAGTAGAAAAGTGAAGGTTAAAGTTGTTTCTACTAATGGTAGATTTTTTTTCTTAAAAAGCTCTAAATGACCTATTCATTAAAAGGCTCAAAGTTAACTCATCCAGGGTTATATATAACAGTATTAAATAAGGTAATAGGTCAAGTTCTTGATCTCTGACAGATGTGCATCGTACTTACTATGGTAGTTCTGGCAGAACTGGACTGAAACAGCCACTTGGAGCTGCTTTTATGTTCTCCCTCACTGGTTCGTTCCCCCTGCAGAAAAACTAGAGTTGGGTTTTTAAAAAACTACTGCTGTTTAGTTAAATGAATGCAGAAAGATATGATCTAAATCACCATTACTTCAACTCTGTATGATAATTTTCTGACAGTGGTGTTCTTCTGACTCTAGAACCAAATCTACTGCTTTTTTTAAATACTAGAGATGATATTATCTGTGTTTTAACTTGTTTAGTTAATCCAGTATGGAATGATGTGTTTATATTTTTGCTCTATTATTTGAATAAGTTATAAGATGGTAAGATAATTTTCTCCAATTATCTGGAATTGTATTATAACGAGTAGAATTAGATTAGTGGTTCTGATCCAACCTGTTTTTTTTTCAAGGTTTTTAAAATTTATTTTAGAGAGAGGGTAAGGGAGGAAGAAAGAAATGGAGAGAAATATCAATTGGTTGCCTATGGTATGCCCCCAACCTGGGACCTGGCCTGCCCTGCAACCCAGGCATGTGCCCTGATCAGGAATCAAACTGGCAACCTTTTGGTTTGCTGGACAGTGCCCAACCCACTGAGCCACGCCAGTCAGGGCTGACCTGCTTGTGTTATAAGTGAGGAGGAAACAGGCTCAAGTCACAGGTAGGCAGTGACAGAGCTAAGATTTGATTCCTGGTCTTATGATCCTGACTCCAGTGCCCTGACACTTTTAAATATATTAGGCCATAAGTTTTTAAAGAATCTTATCAAATTTAAAGATTGGAATTTCCTAATTTTGTTTTAATAGTTTTCAACCCAGTCTTAACCTCATTTTACTTTGATGACTCTGAAACTTAAACAGTCCTGCCCTGGTTGGGTAGGTCAGTTGGTTAAGGCATCACCCTGATATGCCAAGATTGTGGGTTTGATCCCTGGTCAAGGCACATATAAGAATCAGCCAATGAATGCATTGATAAGTATAACAACATATCAGTGTGTCTCTCTCTTTTTCTCCTTTCCTTTCTCTCTCTAAAATGAATAAAAAAATACACAGTCCTTTGAAAAACTGTTATGTACAAAGTTACAAAATAAAAATATATTGACATTTCTAGCAAAATATGGACTGAGAAAAAGCCCATCTATGACTTTCAAGTTTTTGATATGGCTTATGTAATAAAAGTTTAAGATACAAGCAACATAGTGTTTTTGATATTGTGTAGGCAGGCAGTACTGCTCAATAGGGAAGTTGAAAGATTATTGAACTGGGAGCCTTGAGACCTATATTTTGTACTGTCACTAACTCATTGTGTGATTTCACACAAAGGCCTACCCTTTCAGGGCTTTGGTTTGCTTGCCTGTAGAAGAGGGAAATAGGGCCAGAATCGTACTGTCTCTTCAGTGATTACTGTCATTGCACAATGTGAGAAGTTAGGCAGAGCGAGTTTGTTGTCAGAAGTCTTTGGATATGGAAATGATCTGTGCCTGATATTCTTTATCTTGACACTACTGAGTAACCACAGACCAGCCAGACAGTGATCAATCTCCATCTGTAGAACAGCCACTATTGTCCATGTATAGAAGTCTGGAGAAGGGCCAGATTTTATTTTTGCCCGAAACACTCTTGGCAAATATGTATCCCTAGAGATGTCTGTTTAATTTTGTGGTACAGTGCATGGTTTACTGAAAAAGAAAAAGAATACTGAGCTATTTCATTCTAAGTGCTCTTGGAGAGAGCTCATGTTCATTTGTTTCCATACTCTTCTATGTTTCAAGATGTTTGAGGGCAGAGTTCTATGTTTCAAGATGTTTGAGGGCAGAGGTGAGCCAAAATGAAATGCAAAGAGGAAGGCGAGGAACCTTCCCCAGTATATGCTGACTCTGGAAATGAATTTGAACTGTGTGAGTTATATGTGTGTTTACATGTATCGAAAACTTCTGATATATAGTATTAAATGTCTTGCCATAGTTGTTGTTTTAGATATCTCTTGCTATATATCTGTTTAGAAATCTTAAAACTTCTTAATTCAATTATCAGTACTACATCTAAAGCCCTTTACCTGTGGTCCTTTCTTTTCTACCCGGCCAAATTAATTCAATGAGTATTGTTTTCAGCATCTATGTGCAAGACACTGTGCAAAGTTAAAAATAAATAAAATTCAGCTTCTTGCAGATGTATAATATCAATGTTAATTTTAACTTGTCCAGAATTATTTTCCCATTTAGAAACTTTTCTCCCTCATTCCATTCCACTAAAACTGTTCTTGCTAAGGTTATCAGTGATCTCCTCATTGCTACATTCATCAGGCAGTTTTCAAATTTAATTGTACTTTTTTATGACACTGGGTACTGGGGACTGTGCCTGCTTTCTTGACACTTTTTCCTTCCTCAGTTTCTAGGTATAGAAACTATTTATATTCTGTATTTCTTCCTGACACTTTTTCTTAAAGAACAAAGTTTCCATTTTGTTGATCTTCATTTTAGATCATTGTCTATTTTATTAGTTTCTGTCTTTATTAGTCCTTTCCTTCTACTTCCTTGGTTTTCCCTCCATTTTGTTTATCTGTTTTGCTGTTATTTTGATAACTTCTTGGATGTTGTTTAGCTCTGTGACTTTTAAAAAATAGACTTTATTTTTAGAGCAGTTTTAGATTTACAACAAAGTTGATTAGTATATCCCATGTACCCTGTACACAGACAGCCTCACCTGTGTCGACGTCCTGCACCACGGTGGTGTATTTGTTACAGCTGATGAACCTGCGCTGACACGTCTTACCACTCGAAGTCCAGTTTACATCAGGGTTCGTTCTTGGTGTTGTACATTCTGTAGGTTTGACAACTGTATAATGATATGTATCTACCATCACAGTATCATGTAAAGTAGTTTTACTGCCCTAAAATCCTGTGCTCCACCTGGTCACCCCCCACCCCCAGCCCTGGGCACCCACTGTTCTTTTTACTCTCTCCATTGTTTTGCCTTTTCCAGTGCCATGTAGTTAAAACGGAATGTAGCCTTTTCAGATTGGCTTCTTGCACTTAATATTTATTTAGGGTTTCTCCATGGCTTTTCATTGCTTGATAGCAAATTCCTTTTTAAGACTAAATAATATTCCATTTTCTGGATACACCACAGTTTATCTGTTCACCTACTGAAGGATATCTCGTTTGCTTCCAAGTTTTGGCAACTGCGAGTAAAGTTGCTGTAAACATCCATGTGCAGGTTTTTGTGTGGATGTAAGTTTTCAGTTCATTTGGGTAAATACTAAGGAGCGTGATTGTTGGATTGTATAGTAAAGGCATGTTTCATTTGTAAGAAACTGCCGAACTTTTCCAAAGTGTCTGCACAGTTTTGCATTCCTGCCAGTATTAGGAGAACTCTTGTTGCTCCATTTCTTCACCAGTATTTGGTATTGCCAGTGTTTTGAATTTTAGGCATTCTAATAAGTGCATGGTGGTCTCTCATTCTGATTTGCTGTTTCTTAATGCCATATGGTGTGGAGCATCTTTTCATATGCTTATTTGCCATTTATATATCTTCTTTGGTGAGGTATCTTCAGATCTTTTAACTCAGTAATTTTCAAACTCTTTTCTGATCTATGCCTTTAAGGTTATAGATTTCCCTGTTAATGCTTTACTTGCTTATCCATTTGTATGGTTTAACCCCTTTGAATTTTGTTAAGACTCTCTTTATATCTCAGCCTTAAAAAAAAAGAAAGTTTCATGTGTGCTTGAAAATAACATGTGTTTAGCAGTGTTAGGTGAAATGTTCTATATTAGGTAAAGTTTCCTAATCATGTTACCATGATATTCAGATGTTTTCCAATTTTGCTGATGTCTTTGTCTACTTATTCTATCAATTATTGAGAGTGGTGTTAAAATCCCCTGCAATTATTGTGGATCTGTCTCTTTCTCTGTGTAGTTCTGTCATTTTTGCTTTATGTGTCTTGAGGTTATATAATTAGGAGCACATTAATCAAAAAGTGCTGTATCTTCATGATAGGTTCACATTTTATTATTAGGAAGTGTCCCTTGAAGTCCATTTTGGCTGGTACTAATAGAGCTATATTATTAGGTATAGTACCAGCTAGAGCTATACCAGATTTCTTTCAGCTTGTGTTTGCTTAATATAATTTTTTCCATTTTTCTACTTTCAACCTTTTTGTATTCTTAAATACATGTAATTCTTATGAATAGCACATTTGTAGGTTTTTTTTTTAGTTTAAAAATATTTGTCTTTTAACAAGCTGTTAATCTTTGTTTTTTAACAAGCTCATTTTGTTCATTTATATTTCATGTTATTAATCTGTTTGGGTTTAAATCTATGATCTTATTTTGTCTCTGTTAGCTTATAAGATGCTACTATATTGGTTCTCTTCCTACGTTTCTAAGTATTTCTTAGTTTTTTGTGTGTGAGTGCCACTTTCTGTTCACCAGTTATATGCTCATGGTTCCCAGGACTCATTATTTATCTTTTATTTTTCTTACTGTATTTACTTACCCTAAGTGACTTTATTCATATTCATAATTTCAACTACTACTTATTTGCTGAGCTTCAAGCTATATAGTTAACTGGTTCCTGGATTTTACCACTTGTAAAGCCTATCACTATTTCAGATTCATCATAACCAAAACCATATTTACCTTCCTTTACTCTAAAACTGATCTACTTCCTGTGTTTTCTGGATTGGTATATCACTACCATTCTTTTTTACAATATATCCTGTTCTGTGTTCCCTGCATGTCCTGTCTCCACGTCTTGGAGCCATCTCCTTTCTGTTCCCAAAGCCACTGCCGTATTTTTTGGTCTTTATCATTCCCCTAGTTCATTACAAGTCTTCTAAATGGTCTTGCTACATTTACTCTTATATCACTACATTTTACTCTCCAGTGCTTTCAGAATGATCTTGAAGGATTTTAAGCAGAAAAATACTCGATATGCATTTTGGAAATATAACACTGAAAACTTCTAAATATGGCAGAATTATTAAAGAAGTCTAATGGCTGTGCCCTTTCTTTTCTAATAGATTCTCTAGAGCAATGACTTTCAAATTTTTCCATCTACAATATGTGGTAAGAAATATGTTTTTTAGACTATTTCCCAACACACACACACACACACACACACACACACACACACACACACATACGAAACAAAAGTTTCAGTAGCAATACTTACCTTTTCTACTTTCTTTTTACTGCATTCTGATATTCTCTAGTCTATGCTATTTCATTTTTTTAAGTGTTCATTTTGGTCTACTAAGTTGATTTCATCACCTCTAGTCTGAAAAACTCTGCTCAAGAATATATCTCTTTCAACTGATCCTAGACAAAGGAGCAGAGGCATGACAATGGAGAAAGGGTAGTCTTTTTCAACAAATGGTTGTAGAACAACTGGAATACATGTGAAAAAAATAAATTAATACATGTAAATTTATTTATTTTAATTTTTAAATTTTATTTTTTTATTTTTAGAGAGAAGGGGGCGGGGAGAGAGAAACATCAATTTGTTGTTCCACTTACTTATGTATTCATTGGTATGTGCCCTGAACAGGGATTGAACCTACAACCTTGGGGCATCTGGATGACGTTCCAACAGAGCTACCTGACCAGGGTCCAAAAAAGTAAATTTAGACACTGACCTTATATCTGCCACAAAAATGAACTCAAAATGGGTCATAGATCTAAGTGTAAAATATGAAACAATAACAATTCTAGAAAATAACATAGGAGAAAATCTAGGTGTCTTGGGCTTGGCAGTGAGTTTCAATTTTTATTATTTTTATTTTTATTTTTTTTGAACAAAATTACTTTATACTAATTGATTCACTAACAGTAACATCACAAAAGCTGGTTTAAGGAGGCCACACAAACATTTGCTCAGCCCCAAACTCAATAGCATTTCAATGAACTTCTATACAGTAAGAACACCCTCTTCCATTTCTGAGACAAAGAAACTATTAAAGATAGGGGAGAGGTTTTTATCTACTAAAAAAATCACTAGACCTGTGAAGAAAAAAGACCATACTCAAGAAAAAACAAATCAGCTAAGAAAACCATC
>VMDR010028671.1:0-13060 GCA_007922815.1 Macrotus californicus
AATTATATCAATGCAAATCAAGCTGGATATTACATCTCTTCCCAGCTGGATATCAACACTCAGTTGTCAGGAATGGAGTGGCGTTCCTGGGAACCTAAGCTGGGAACCTAATCTCAGTCTAGAAGGGAAAGGCAATAACTGAGACTGGGGCTCAGAGGGAAATAATAAGTTCTAAAATGTGTCCCCAAAAGGGGCCCCAGCAGTCCACATTACAATGTCCCAGGGAGAACTGATAAGCACAGAATCTGACTTGTGGGTTGAAACCTGGCAAGTAGGAGTCTTGAGTCAATAGTTTACACTGGTTTCCACGGGTAGAGCAGCATCTTGCTTTGGGAATGAGCAGTCATCCAAGCTGGGGAGGGGGTGAGTGGGTTAGAAGTAGAAGAGGGGGAAGGAAAAATATCCTGCTGCCTTACTGCCTTCTCTAAATCTCCTGCCTTGGCCTCCCTTTGGCCAAACCCAGTAGGAACCAGGTGTCACAGGAACCTGGGAAATGTAGGCTGCAGGGACTCACTTCCTGAGTAACTAAAGAGAGCAGGAAAGAACAATAAATGAATCTGAAAGCAAAGAGGCCAGGGACCAGCATGTATGGCATATGACTTAGCAAGAATTCACAGATTAGTTATAATTTATTTAAAATATTACCATTTCTAGTGTGCCCACCATGCTCCCATAACATGCCGGTATCATTGCACCTGGGTATGTTCGAGCATGACTGTTGGGTTTACTTAGCAGCCCGAGGGGAGAGTGGTGCGTAACAGTGGTTTCAAAATCCTTTCATTGACCCGGAGGTCCCACATAGCTCACTCATAGCTATCACGCAGGCAGAGTGAAGGGAGTACAGTTCCCAAACCCCATTTCTACTGCAGCTAGAGCAGGGTTGCTTTTTAACTGTTTTATATACTTGATCTATGTACAATTTTGCTTGAATAAAATGCTTCTCAGCTTAGATAGAAATTCACTGGTGTATCAAGTTGCTACTAAGAATTATCTCAATGATCACACTTCATTTCTTTCCTGTTTTCTCATGATATTGAGTTATTATTTTCCTATGTTTTATACCCTACCTCTCAGAGAGCTGTGAAATATGTTGTTTAAATTGGGTGATGCCAAGGACTGGTGACTGAGCCTGATAAAACTAATGTGGACTATGGACTAGGGTCTGACACGTGGCCCTCTTTCTCCCAGGGGAATTTAGAGGGCAGAGGGCTGCCTAACCAACTGCTTCAGTGCTGGTCCCAGGAAATGGGATGAGTCTGATTCTCTAGGTGAAAAAATTCAGATGGGCCACCTGAAGGAGTTAAGAGACCTCAGAAAAAGACCAGAGACTTAGCCCATAATGCCTAGAAATTGAAGAAAAGGGTCACCAGAAATCACCCAAAAGAAAGGTGCTTCTTCTAAATAAAGAGAGCTGTAGGAGAGAGACACCAGGCAGGGCCACTTCTGTAAAGCCCACAAAGGAGAGAAAAGCATCAGCAGGAAGCATCTGCCAAGCTCACACAAAAATGTCATCATCAACTACCTGCTGGGCCCAGAGGGCACGAAGAATTTTGCTTTGCTACCATCTCCCCTCCCTTCCTGAGCTTCCATTCTCAGGAAAAAGGAGTTAGGCCTGGAAGGAAGAAGAAGATGGATAACTGAAGGACCATACCCCTTCCACCCCCACTGAGGACTTCCCAGAAGAAACAGGTCTATCTGGGAAAAACCATCAGCAAGGCTGGAGTTTTTTAACATCCACCTGTACACTCCAATTGTAAAGCATGTCTGATTGTGACTTAGAGTAACTCTAGGTTTTCGATTGCTTCAGAGTGAGTAGAAAAACCACAGGTTTGGTGGTTTTCAACTATGATTAGGGGGCGATTATTCCTCACTAAACAAAGTTTAAAGAAGCAGTGGAAGGGGGAAAAACAAGTTGTGTTATGATCACAATCCACACATCATGCTTGTGCAGCATGCCAACTACATTTGCTTGGCCCAGCTGGCGTAGCTCTTGTAACAACCGTCCTCAAATCTCATCCTGCCTGAATGACAGTGATTGAAATGATAGCTCTTGCTTTTGGAAAATCCCCAAAGAGAAAAATGCCACCCATGTGATTTGGAGAGAAGAAATTTGATCAAATAACTCAGAACAGAACCTGGTCCAGTAGCAGAGGTAGATGCTTGTAGGATTCACAGCTATTCATATCACCTATCTCTCTTTGCTAACTTACATGCTCACAAAGTAACACTAAGGTAATAAATGATGGACAATTTTTTTTATACACAGGAGAAAGTAAGATTCACCCAGTTTCAAAAGGAAACTACATATCTTTTATCTTCATCCTGAGTGTTTCATTACAGAAGCAACAATAAGAACAATGTGACAATAAGAAGCAACGAGGAATGGAAGGAGCCCTCAAAGAAAATGAATAGAAACTGAAGATAGAAGTAAGGAGATTGGACCCAAGGTAATAGTTTCAGTAGGTTGTTGGGCAGGGTAAGAGAAAAGCAGAGAGAACACAGAAGAAAGATGACAGCTATCCTCAGCAACAACACATCAGTGAAGGGGAAGAGGAAGAAGTAAGAGGAGTCTCAGGAGGGGTTATGATGAAACAAAGTGCTCCACTGGCCATCTGTCACCCAGTGAAGGGCAGCTGCCGCTGGATGAAGACTCTCATGTACAGAAGGGACGTACACAGGTTGCAAAGTCTTGAGGTTGCTACCATCCCTGACACTGACTACCTGCACTCAGGATAGAATGAAACAGCAATGCCCTGTAACCTAAATCACTCTGCTGAAACTGACAGAAAGATAAGCTTCATTACAGGAGCAGAAAGACAAATTTTGTACATAGTCAAGTTATTATATAGCTCATTCAGATGAGGATAACTTTACATTATACATTTACATTTCTTACCAAAGGTGTTATTTAATAAAGGCTAATGTAAAATTGAAAGCTAAAGCATAGTGAGTTTTTGAAGTATTTATCTTATGTTCCTGACTGAAGAGATAAATTTAGTAGTTGTTTCTCAGGTAACTAAACTTTGCTGTCGGGCTTAGTTTTTTATGTATTTAATTTGCCTTTAAACCTGGATTCTGTGCAAAGTTCCATAACTGCTTTAAAATATGGGCTTTATTAGGGATGTGAAAACTGAGAATGCAGTAATATTTTCTCCTTATTAACTCATCACTTGATGGGAGTGGATGGGGGCGGGGAGGGATGAGAATTTAGAGCACGCAGACACCCACACCTGAAAAAGACAATGCCAAGTAACTGTATTTTCCTAATCCTACAGATAACTGAGGTCCCACAAAGAATTTGATTCCTTTATCCTAGCAATCCTTTGGTATTGGAATTAAATAGTATAATATTTTACTTTAAAAAAGGTCATATTTTGTATAAGGATTCTCAGGGGTGTGTTTTTGCTTTCCTGCTCCCTGGTTGGTTGGGTTTGTTTTTGTTGTGTTTTGTGTGTGGGGCAGGGGGGGGGGGGGGGTGTGGGCAAGGAGTTGTTTTTAAATCTCATTTTTTTAAAGAATATATTTTTTAAAGATTTTATTTATTTATTTTTAGAGAGAGGGGAATGGAGGGAGAAAGAAAGGGAGAGAAACATCAGTGTGTGGTTGCCTCTCACACGCCCTGTACTGGGGACCTGGACTGCAACCCAGGCATGTGCCCTGACTGGGAATCAAACCAGTGACCTTTTGGTTCACAGGCCGGCACTCAGTCCACTGAGCCACACCAGCCAGGGCTAAATCTTATTTTAAAAGGTATCTTTAGACAGAGCTGATAAATGAATGCTACACACCTCCACTTTTAACTACTCGTGTCCACTTTTAAGAGTGAGCTATGGTTTTTCAGGCAGACTCACATTCCAGAAAACCAAGTTAAGTTATCATTAGCATCATTCATTACTGAATATTTACTGAAGATATGAACTTACAATCTAAGTAAGCAAATAGCTATGCAATACAATGTAGAAAGTAGAAAAGCTGTACAATTGATATAAGACACTTGGGTCAGAGGACTCTTAGAAGTTTGATTTAATGAAAGAATATGGGAAACTTCAAAATTAAGTCTGTCTGATTTTTGCCCTTTAGTGTGACTTGGGCAACTCTCTGAACCTAATTTTCCTCATCAGTTATAATGTTGAAAATAATACCTATTATATAAAATTAAATGAGAGAAGGAAAGTACCTAGCACATAGTAGGTGCTCTATAAATGCTACTCTCCTCTCCTTCTCACAGGAGAGCATGAGGTCATGTGGGACCATGTGCTAGAACACATGATTAACTCTTTACATTTCACAAGGAAGAAACGACTGGGTTATTTTCATGCCACTCAGCCTGGAGCTTACACTGTCATCACGGTCACCCCTCTGTGACTGTAGCAGCTGATTGCATCCCCCTATTGAAACCTACTGATTAACTGCTGGCAACCTGAATAGGGAATAAAAGCCATAGAGAACACTCTTCCCCAACAGTGCCTATTTAAGAATGAACACTGTTTCCATGGACTCCTCAAGGACAATTATAGATAAGATTGTCCAAATGGCTAAAAACCATGTGACAAAAATGTAAAACTTCACTATTAAAAAATACAAATTAAAGGAAAGCTCTTCTCTTCATTTTTTCAAAGTAGCAGACTATCAAATGCCAACAAAGAGAACAGTTAGACCACGATGCGGTCTGACCTCCAATAAAGGGAGGGATGTCTGGTGTAAGCATCCTAGAATGTCTAACAGCCCAACACGGGATCAGCAAGGCAATGGGGGAGTCCTCCAGCCAATGGCAGCCATCAGAGGAGTCATGGGTCTCCCAGGCCTTTCGGGAACCCACCATGATAGGTCATTGGCTGGGAGCAGCACATGGGAGTGTGGTCTTGGATAGGTCTTTAGTCAACTACGCTCTGTGTTTGGAGGACTGTGAGACACATTCCCATAGCTGCCATAGTCACTTTTTGGAAAACAAATTTGGTAGTATATATTAAAAAGTTTAAAATTAATTCTACTTGTTTCTTTTTATCTTGTAAGTCTACCCCTTTAAATTTGCCCTAAGGAAATATCCTAAAATGGGGAAATTAACTTGAGTTACAAAGCTGTTCACTGAAAGTATTTATAATAGCAAAAATTAGAAACTCAACATCACTTCCAGTTAATCATGGCAGTGTCTACCTCATCCATTTCACTCATTCACTTTGATGGCCTTGCCCTGATTTGAGTTTGTGAATTCTCTTACAGTGATTAAAAAATAAAAAATTCTGACTTCTAGTCAAGATGGCAGCATAGGCAGACATGGCTTGCCCCTTCACACAACCACATCAAAATTACAACTAAAACATAGAACCACCGTCACTCTGAACTGACAGAAATTGAATTGAATGGAAGTCTCACAACTAAAGAATTAAAGAAACCACATTCATCCAGACTGGTAGGAGGGGTGGAGACACAGAACAGGTTGGTCCCTCACCCATGTGTGGTGAATAAACATTTGGGAGGGGTATCTTTGGAGTGAGGAGTCCTAGTCCCACACCAGGTCCCCCAGGGTTCCAGTACCAGGAAGATAAGTCCCTACAACTTCTGGCTGTGAAAACCAGTGAGGTATGACTCAGTGGAAGAAACTGCTAGAGCTGAAAGCAGTTCCTTTTAAAGAACCCACACACAGACTCACATATTCAGGCTCACTCCCTCTGAGCTCCAGCACCAGGGTAGCAGCTTGAAAGGCACCAGTGGCATACTGGGAGAAACTGGGGTGTCTGGAATCAAGGCTAGCAGAGGCCATTGTCCCTTTTCTGAGCCCTCCCCTCACAGAGCCACTGAACTGGCAAGCTGGTGCCATATCTGAGACTCTATCAACCTGGCCTAGGAGATCCCTAGAGCCTCTGCCCCCCTCCCCTCCCCCGCTGCAAATTATAGGCCCACCCAAATTATAGGCCCACCCAAGCTGCTGTTCTATATGAATGGCTGGACTTGAATCATGCTTCACAACTTCCTAAATCCTACCAAACAAGCAACAGCTGGCCTCAGTGAGCCCCAGGCCCAGCACTAGCAGCAGACAGCCTAGATTCACAGATTGGCTTCACTTGGGAATCTCCAAACCCAGCACAAGTAACAACTATCTCAGATTGCTTTATAGCTCAGGAAGTATGGCCCAGAGCAAAACACAAGTGGGGGCTGACCCTGGTCTGCACCACCAGGAAAACCCCAGGGAGAGCACACCCAGGGGACAACTACCAACCACATCAGAGCACCACCACTCTGCTCCTGCACAGCTGATCCTCCACAGAGGATGGAGATTGGTGGTAAGTGGTCACAGCCAATCGTTGCTGCTGACTGGCTTGGGTAAATCCCTCCCATTGACCTGCCAACAGTAACCAAGGTTCAACTATAAGAAGAGGGTGTACTCAGCCCACACACAGGTGCACCTCAAGTACCCAGTTTGGGTGATAGGGGAGGCTGTGCCACTGGACTTTATAGGACACCTACTACATTAGGCCACACTACCAAGACACAGAGTCAAAGCAGCTCTACCTAAAACATAGAAACAAACACAGGGAGGCTGCCAAAATGAAGAGAAAAAGAAACATGGCCCAAATGAAAGAACAGATCAAAACTCCAGAAAAAGAGGTAAACAAAATGGAATAAGCAATCTATCAGAAGTGGCATTCAAAACACTGTTTATAAGGATGCTTAAGAAACTTAGTGAGGACCTCAGTCAGTCAGAAATGAAGTATACACTGATTGAAATAAAGAATAACCTACAGGGAAACAACAGTAGAGTGAATGAAGCCAAGAATCAAATCAATGATTTGGAACATCAGAAACCATAAAACAATCAATCAGAACAACAAAAAGAAAAAAGAATGCAAAAAAAATAAAGATAGTATAAGCAGCCTGTAGGACAACTTCAAATGTACCAACATTAGAGTCATAGGGGAGCTGGAAGGAGAAGAGAAAGAGCAAGAGATTGGAAATCTATTTGAAAAAATAATGAAAGTAAACTTCCCTAGTTTGGTGAAGCAAATAGACATCCAAGTCCAGGAAGCACAGAGAGTCCCAAACAAGGTGAATTTGCAAAGAGGCCCACTCCAATACATATCATAATTAAAATACCAAAGGTTAAAAATAAGAGAGAATCTTAAAAGCAGCAAGAGAAAGGCAGTTACTTACCTACAGGGGTGTTTCCATAAGACTTTAAGCTGATTTCTCAAAAGAAACTTTGCAGGCTAGAAGGGACTGGCAAGAAATATACAAAGTCATGAAAAGCAGGGGCCTACAGCCAAAACTGTTCTACCCAGCAAAGCTATCATTTAGAATCAAAGGGCAGATAAAGAGCTTCCCAGACAAGAAAAAACCAAAGGAGTTCATCATCACTAAATCATTGTTAAAGGGACTTATTTAAGAAAAAGAAGATTCAAACTATGAACAATAAAATGGCAAAAACACATATCTATCAACAATCTAATCTAAAAAACAAACTAAGCAGCCCTGGCTGGTGTAGCTCAGTGGATTGAGTGTCAACCTGCAAATGAAAAGGCTGCAGGTTAGATTCCCAGTTAAGGCACATGCCTGGTTTGCAGGCAAGGTACCCAATTGGGAGCACATGAGAGGCAACCACACATTGTTGTTTCTCTCCCTATCTCTCTCCCTGCCCCTCTCTAAAAATAAATAAATAAAATCTTTTAAAAAATAAACTAAGCCAACAGGAAGAACAAAACAGAATAGTGGATATGGAGAGTGTTTTGATGTTTGCCAGATGGGAACAGGGTATGGAGAAGTTGGTGAGGAGGTGAGGGGATTAAGAAGTACATATAGGTAGTTACAGAATAGCCATGGGCATGTAAAGTACAGTATAGGAAATGGAGTAGCCAAAGAACTTATATGCAGGACCCATGGACATGAACAATGATGGGGGAATTGCCTGAGGGAGTGGGGGGTGCTGGTTTGTGGGAGGCAATAGGGGAAAAAATCAGGACAACTGTAATAGCGTAATCAATAAAATATAATTTTTAAAAATTCCATTAGTTAGAGAAATGCAGTCCTGCTGAACTTTGTGACTCTAGTGCTCAAAGGAATATTCTGTATATTTGTCTGGCAGGGGTTCCCAAGGTTGTATGCATATGTGAAAATTCAGCAAACTTGCAGATTAAAGCACTTCATGCACTTTCCTGGATGTGTTTTAACCTCAATAAAGATGGAAAAAAAGAAATCAAAGGGCATGGCTGCTTAAAGTTAGAGACATTGCAACTCCTTGATGTTATAATTCTTTTGCATGACTTAACTCTCAAACTCAGATGTACGTCTGTCATAGGAATCATCCAGGTTACAAGGACAAACAAACCAACCAGATTCTAACTGTGGTGAAGGACCAGGGGACCAGAGTGCTGCTTTCTACCTGTACCACTCCCCATCGGACCTCTCTTCTCCCTCTGTCTCACCCTCTTACCATGATTATTTTCTTCTTTCAACTTTATCCTGTGTTGCCACCACTGTCTTTATCCTGTCACTGCACTAGAGCTATTATTCCAAATGTAAATAAGCAGTGCCTATCACTGCTGTCTCCACCATTCTTTCATGAAACCTATCTATTAGAATCCAGCTGTTCTCCATGTTTTTTATCATTTAAAAAAATTACTTTAATCCAGAAAATACTTGGGTGACATCACTGGTTATTTTTTCTTCATAAATATAAACACATTATAAACCAAATTTTACTTACTGTTTAAATTAAAGTCACAATCTGTCCCTTGTTTGATACATAACATCTGCCCCTCAGAGATGACAGAATTGATTTGAATTTAAATGAGAGCAAAATTTCACTCAACCATGGTGTATTCTGTGGCCCCCATCAGGACACAAATACAACTCTGGAGGCCGCTATCCAGCATTTGTAACTTAGAACCAAACTGTGACTGAATAACTAATCGATAAATCAGAGATTTACATTCATTTCAGAGTGTGATGGCAGATTGCTGATCTATGCTTATGCCATGCATTCAACAATTACGTATTGAGCAAAATATATGTTGTTGGAAAGTATTGTGGCTTACTACTCAATATCCATTCTTCCCCTCTTCCATACTAAAAGAACCTTAATTTTATTCTGGGTGGCAGCGTGCCTGAGCTCTCGCAATAAATCCATATTTGAACACATATTAATGACAATCTCATTCCACTGTGCCAGATACTAAATATCCCAATTTTACTTTGTAGCTAGAAATGGCCATGGGACCCAGTTATGGTTTAAAAGATGGAAGGGGAAGTGTACCAGGGCCTTGTAAGAAGGCTTTACTTTCCTGATAAACGGGATAGATGCTGCTGGTACCATCCTTCCCCCGTTTCCTAACCTGTATGTAATGTGTGAAGCTCCAACAGCAACATAAAGGTTACGAGGCAACAAGCAGAGGATGAACAGTGATCATACTGAAGATAGCAGAGGAAGTTTAGGTCGGTTCCTGAGATCAGAAGGGGAGAATTAAAATTGGGGTCTTAGAAATATAAAGCACCTGGCAGTATTATTTAGGCAGTAAAATCAAGAACCAAAGAAAAATGAGTAATAGGGACTCCCAAGGTGCATTGAGAGCCCAGGTAAAGATAGCATTATTTAGAGCAGAATCACATTCTCATACATACTTGCTAACAGTGTAAATTGGGTTAACTTTTTTTTAAATCTGTCAGCATTTAAAATGCACATCCTTTAAACTAGCAATTCCATTACTGGGAAATCATCCTACAGAAAAACACAGGTGCAAAAAGATATATGCACAGTTATTTATTGCAGCATTGTTTGAAATAGCAAAAAAATGAGAAGCAAACTAAATAAGACATTGAGAACATAAAGTATATAAATTCATACAATAAAATACTATGCAGCTGCTGAGGAAAGAATGAAGTAGTATGCATGTAATATAATGGAAAGATAACCAGGAAATATTCTTCAGAGAAAATAAAAAGAAATATGTATAATATGATATCATTTTAAAAAAAAATTAACATAAGTTGAAAATGTTACATGTATATGTAAGCATAGTCATAGAAAAGAGCCTGAAAGAGAAGAACAAAATGGACAAATGGACCCAGTTTGTGTGTCTTCATGCCTCTTCCAACAATTATTGTTGGTGCAGCAATATTAACTGAAAGCTGAAAGTAGACAATAAGAATAACTCAGGATGAGCTTCAGTATGGATGACAAGCAGATAGATATCTGCAGAGTTAAAGTAGCTCCAGCCCTGGCCAGGTGGCTGAGTTGGTTGGAGCATTGGTTTATACATCAAGTCCCATACATCAAAAGGTTGTGGTTTGATCCCTGGAAGGGTTGCGAAAGGAAGGCAACCAATCAATGTTTCTCACACCAATGTCTGTCTGTCTCTCTCTCTCCTCTTCCTTCTCTCCCCTCCTATCTCCCTTCCTTCCTTTCTCTCTAAAAATCAATAAACAGATTATCTTGTGAGGATTTTAAAAATAATAGTAAATTAGCTCCAAAATTATGAATCTTCCAGACAAATTTTGGCAGATAAAGCAAATGAATGCCTAGGACATATAATAAGGAAGAAGAGGAGAGAGGAAAATAAAAGGTTCAGGAAATGGGATCTGAATCTATAAAGATAAGGAAGGCATCTATGGAAGTTGGAGGACAGGGACACTGTGTTGGGGAGAAGCAGCTCTGAGTTTTCTGAGTCCTTGGAGCTGGAACAGATCTGCACAATGAAAGAGAATGAGGAGGAGACAGGCCTGTGGTTGGCTGGAGGGGCAAACAGCATTATGATGGCAAAGTCCTCCCTCAAATGTGCAGCACAGGCTGTGTTTTCAAACAGGAGGATAGTTCCCTGTTTACTCCAGTGGGGTCCACATCATTTTCATTAGCTTTTCCACTTGTTTCTCCCCTTCACTGCAGACAGCATGTTCTTGAAATTTCTTTCCCCGGCCTCTTCTTCTAAACAAGCATACCATTTCATTTGAGGGATTCTAAGGGACTTTATTGCTAAAAATTTCAGAGGATAACAAAATAATAAATGCTATTGAGCTTTATTGTTAAGTCAATGGAATGAGCGTATGCTACCTTATGGTGGTGTTGTTGCACATTATTATCACTTCTCTCTTAGATCTTGATTATGAACTCAGACACTAAATTCTGACCCGTCCATCTTTTTATTGCTGGTTGGGTTTCTAAATTCCCTTTCCTATCATCTTCTCTCTAGCTTTCGTTCCCGTGGCTTGAGTTTTAACACTAACACTAATGGGGAGGATTAGCTTGTGGATAGGCACATTACATTTCAGAGCAAGCTTCAGACCTGCCCCTCCCACTTCGGTGTCTTCTTCATTTTATTGAAAACCATTTCCTAACAAATGCCATTGAAGTTGAGAAAAGTGCAATAAGTTACCAATGGGAATGTACAAATTTCAGAGAATAAAAGCAAAAGGCTGGGTGCAAAAGTGGTTCTGGAAGTCAACCAACAGCAGTGATGAGCTTGATTGGATGCTGCTGCTACGGTCCTGTAGTCACGGGACAGAAACGGTGGTCCCAGTGTGGAAGAGAAGTAACTTCTCCACCACCACTAGTGAAGTATGAACGGGAATGACATCAAATGATGAGGCTTTGAGGTGACACCGAAAAGCAGGAAACAAGTATCTGTCAGAGTTTTTAGTTGCAATGGACATTAATCGACTCTTGGCTGATTTATATAGAAAATAATTTATTAAATGATAATTGATCATTCATAACATCTTCAACAGGGCCAGAGAACCTGACTTGGAAGCCATGCTGCCAGAATGTTCTCAGTCTTATTGCACACAATTGGTCCTGGGAAGATGCCAATGCCACAGCTACTGGACATTTTATTTTGTTCACACTGCTAACACCCACCACGCTGGAACCTATTGGAATTGCCCTGGACACCACCAGAGACAACAGCCAGGACACTGCCTTTTTTGGAATACTGCTGCCCCCTCTGGAAACTGGACTCATTGCTGCCAGCACCAGCTCCAACGAACCTGGTTCCTTACCAGGTGCCAAATCAGGTGCAGGTGCATCTTTTGATGAAACCTAGAACATGTGCCATGCCCTGAACTCAAGGAAGATTGGGAAAGTGCCATCCAGCCTTTTTAGCTCCTAGAATGGAAGCTGGCCAAAAAGTATGGAAACATCATCCAATCCACACCTGGAATCTGAGAGCATCCAGAAGGGCTGAAAGTGAGACAGTTGGTTTACATCAGTAGAAGAGTTCTGTAAAATTGAGTGAAAGAATAATATGTGGGGAAAAAAAACCCAAAAGAGCCAACTCATAGAAAAAGAGATCAGCTTTGTGGTTGCCAGAGGTGGGGGTGGAGCACAGAGGAATTAAGTAAGGGTTGGTCAAAAGGTACAAACTTCCAGTTATAAAATAAATATGCTGAGGATGTAATACGAAAGTTGCTAAGAGAATAGATCCTAAGGGTTCTCATTACAAGGGAATAAATTTGTAATTACATGAAGTAATGGATGTTAACTAAATTCACTGTAGTAACCACTTCACAATACACGTATGTCAAGTCATTATGCTGCGCACCTTAAACTTATACAATGTTGCATCGATTACATCTCAATAAAACTAGAAGAAAAAAAGAAAGAGATAAACAGAAATATGTTAGGGTTCTAAATAAACAGGAGTCAGGGTAGAGAAGAAAAACTAAGTGAAAAAGTAGAGTCAAGCCCTCAACCTCAGGAGAGTTGAAGGATTTGAGATGAATACAGGGAAGAAGAGGTAGAGGAAAAGTTTTTCAAAGAAAACTTTTGAAGGGCTTTTACTGATTAAAGGAAATAAATGCTCATAACTAAAAGTGCTAAATAGGTCCTGGCTGGTGTGGCTCGGTTGGTTAGAACGTCATCCCGTTCTGCGAACTAAAAGGTCACAGGTTGGATTGCCAGTAGGGACACATGCCTATGTTGCGGGTTTGGTCCCTGGAAGGGGCATGTGCAGGAGGCAGCCAATCAGTGTCTCTCTCTCAATCTTTCTCAATCTCTCTCTCTCTCTCCCTCTCTCTCTCTGTCTCCTCCCTCCCTTCCCCTTTCCTCTCTCTCTAGAATTAAAAAAAAAAAGTGCTA
>VMDR010028672.1:0-13059 GCA_007922815.1 Macrotus californicus
TGTATTTATGAGTTTTTTTCTGTTTGTTTGTTCCTGTTTTCTTTGTTCATTATTTTGTTTCTTATATTCCACATACACGTGAAATCATATGTTATTTGTCATGCTCCATCTGACTTATTTCACTTAGCACAATGCATTCTGGTTCTGCCCATGTTGCCACAAATGGCAAAATTTTATTTTTTTATGGTTGAGTAATATTTCATTGCATATAATTACCACCTCTTCTTTATCCATTCATTTATTGATAGACACTTAGGTTGCTTCCATATCTTGGCTACTATAAATAATGGTGCAGTGAACATAGGGATATACATGTCTTTCTGAAGTGTTTTGGGTTTCTTTGCATAAATACCCAGAAGTAGAATTGCTGGGTCCTTCTTTGTCTCTTGTTATAGCCTTGGTTTTAAAATCTATTTTGTGTGATATAAGTATTGCTACTTCAGATGTTTTTTCATTTCCATGTGCATAAAATATCCTTTTCCATCTCTTTACTTTCAGTCTCTGTGTGTCTTTAAGCCTGAAATGGGTCTCTTGTAGACCGCATATATACAGGTCTAGTTTTATACATTCAGCCACCTTATGTCTTTCGATTGAAGCATTTAATCCATTTATACTAAAATAATTACATTTAAAGTAATTATTGAAAGTTACTGCCATTTTGTCATTCATAGTTTTTATATTTTTTTCTTCTTAAAGAATCCCTTTAACATTTCTTATAATAATAATGGTTTGGTGGTGATGAACACTTTTAGCTTTTTCTTGTCTGAAAAGCTCTTTATTTCTCCTTTCATTTTAAATGATAGTCTTGCTGGGTTGAATAATCTTGGTTGCAGGTCCTTGCTCTTCATCACTTTGAGTATTTCATGCCAATCCCTTCTAGCCTGCAAAATTTTTGTTGAGAAATCAGCTGACAGTCTTATGGGAGTGCTCATGTAGGTAACTAACTGCTTTTCTCTTGCTGCTTTTAAGATTCTCTTTGTCTTAACTTTTGGCATTTTAATTATGATTTGTGTTGGTATGAGTTTCTTTGAGGTCATCTTGTTTAAGATCCTCTGAACTTCCTAGGCTTGTATGTCTATTTCCTTGACCAGGTTAGGAAAGTTTTCTGTCTTTATAATTGCAAATAGTTTTTCAATTCCTTTCTCTTCTTCTTGTTCTGGAACCCCTGAGATGTGAATATTGGTATACTTAATGTTATCCCAGAGGCCCCTTAAAGTATCCTCACTTTTCTGGAATTTTTTTGTTTGTTTCACTGCTCTGATTGGGTGTTTTCTGTTACTTTGTTTTCCAAATTGCTGATTTGATCCTCTGCTTCCTCTATTCTACTGTTGATTCCCTCTAATGTATTCTTCATTTCTGACTGGTTCTTTTTCATGTTTCCCATCTCCACTATTATGTTTCCTGTCTCTTTTTAAAGTTCTCATTGAGTTCATTTACTCTTCCTTTAAGATCACTGAGCATCCTTTTAACCAGTGTTTTGAACTCTGCATCTAGTAGATTGCTTGTCTCCATGTTGTTTAGTTCTTTTTCTGGAATTTTGTTCTATTCTTTTTATTTGGGACATCTTTCTACATCTCCTCATTTTGGATGACTCCTTGTGTTTGTTTCTACATATTATATATATCTGCTATGTCTCTTGGTCTTCGTAGAATACCCTTATTTATTAAGTGTCCTGTGGGGCCCAGTGGTACATTCTCCCTTGTCACTTGAGCCTGGTATTCCAGGTACGTTACTTGTGTAGGCTGTGTGAACCCTTCTGTATAATTGAGCCTTGATTGCTGTTGGCACATCAGTGGGTGAGATTGACCCTCAGGCTGACTACTATGAGAATTGGCCATGACCACAGCATATGAGCTGCTGTGGGGCTTGAGGAACTGACCCCATGGGTCTGGATTCACTTTAGTGTCATTCTGTTGTCTGCTGAGTCTACCTTTTGGGTGTCTTGTTTGTAGAGGTGGTTGAATGGTACTCTGATGTGGTCTAAAGACAGCCACTGGCTATATAAATTCTGGGGACTCTTGAGAGGGGCTCTGGTACAGGCTGAGGTCAGCTACTGCCTGTGACCAGCCTGGGGCCACTTGATGTAAGTTACAAAGTGGTATGCAGAATGTTGCTGCTTGTGCTGGGCTTGGAGGTGCCCTGTAGAAGCTAAGGTGTGATCCGAAGTGGGCTGAACTAGTGCTGGGATTGGAGGCACCTAACAAGAAGTACTGGGCATGCTGAGGCCAGATTCTGCTTATTTGGTGTTTGTAAACCTTTGAGAAATTTTAGAAATTTTATAGCATGAGCCAAGACAGGCCCTTCATATGGAGAAGCATGGTGGAAACAACTTGAGTGGGCCATAAAGCTGAGTAGAGTGGGGTCTCAGGGAATCACCCGGGTGGGGAGAACAGTGTGAGCCAGATTGATGGAGTCTCATATATGGCCTTGCTGCCAGCTTTCTGGGCAGTGAGCTCAGCAAAGGAACAAAACCTTCTGCCAACACTTCTGTCTGGGAGAAAGCTGTTCCTTTAGACATTTCCCTAAAGCCAGTCAATTCAGTTCCTCCTTCTATGTCCTTCATGCTTTTGAGCTGCTGCCTCAGTACTGGAGCTTAGAGCAAGTAAATCTGAGTGAGTCTATGCATGGCCCCTTAAAAGGAACTGCCTGGGACTCCAGAAGCCTGTCTTACTCAGCTGCAATCCTGGATAGATTTTACAGCAAGAAGCTATGGGGACTTCTCCCAGCACTGGAGCCCTAGGCTGGGAAGCCTGGGGTGGGGCTTGGACTCCTTGCTCCTCAGAGGGGACCCCTGCAGCTGAGATATCCCTACCAATTTTCATCTGCCACATGAGTGTGGGACCAGCCTGTTCTCGTCTCCACCCCTCCTGTCAGTCTTCACCTGGCTTCTTCTTTATATCCTTAGTCACAGGACTTTTGTTCAGCTCGATTTCAGGTCCTTATCTGTGATGATGGTTCTGTAGTTTAGTTGTGATTTTGATGTGGTCATGGGAGAAGGCAAGAACAGTATTTGCTTGCTCTACTATCTTTACTATAAGTCTTATGCAGATGTTTTCAGTAAGTATTACAAAGATATTTTCTCAACCTTATGATATCCTTAATAATATTTTCTTTTCTCTAGTTTAACTTATTGTAAAAATACAGTATATAATCCACATAACATACAAAATATGTGTTAATTGTTTATGTTATGGGTTAAGGCTTCTGATGAATGGTTACGTATTAGTAGTTAATCCTTGAAAAATGTGGGGGTTTAGGAACACTGAACCCCATTTAGTCAAAAACCCATGTATAACATTTGACTCCCCTAAAAGTTAACTACTAAGTTTAACTGCCTATAAATTAGTCCGTCATTTTACTTTTTTAAATACAATCTTCAATTTGTAACATGGGATACTGGAACTGGGGTTATTTTTGATATATTTTTAAAGGGGAAATATGTACCTATGTACAAAATTACATTTGAAATATGAGGATGATAATAGTCTGCACTCAGGGTTATCTTGGAAAGTGAGTGAGTTAATGTAGATAAGGTGCTTAGAACAGTGTTAATGACAATATCAGTACCTAACACATATTAGGACGATCAGGGAAAATGGCAAAAGGGAAATAGAGGAGTAATAGTAGCAGCCCTTCTTGGGTAGCAGGAATTTTCATGGAAAGATTAAAAGCAGGAGTGATGCTCCAGTAAGTCACCTTTTTTGTGACACTGTCCTCCTAGAGACACAGAATCAATTCTGAATCAGTTACCAGGAAAACTTCCTGTGGGGCAAGGGGGAGGGTCCTGAGGTTTGTTTGTGAGAGTGTGTGTGTGTGTGTGTGTGTGTGTGTTTTAATTTAAGAGACAGAATTCACACCTGCAATACCTTCCAGTTTTCAAAGTAGCACATTTACATGGAGTGTATATTAAAGTTTAGTAGCTGCACATGGAGCATGGTTTCTAAAGCTTCTGGGTCAGGTACGAGTAAGAGTGTGACACCATTCACACTCTAAATGTATTACAAGGCAAAAAGAAAAACTGTGATGTTGCCAGTTAGTCAGAGCTACAAGTTCTATTGCCTTAAGGCTTTTTTCAAAACTTTCCATAAATAAAGAAAACTTTTCTTTAAGAATACATTTATTATTGATTTTGAGAGTGCATGGTCAATGATTGCCATAACTTTCTCTGAAATTTTTAGCTTTTGATGAGTAAAAATAATGCCTTTTTTACAAAAAAGGTTGACCAGGGCAAAGATTATTCTGTTTGTTAATGCCAGCCCAGTTTAATAAACATTAACCAAGTGGAAGCACACAGTCCTAAAAACTAAGGTTTATGCCCTGTCATCAGACTGAGCAACAGATGCTGATCGCAAACAATGAATGTCAGGCAGAATGAGGGTGGAGAGGTTACTGATACATGATTTGGAAATTACAAAACAAACTTATGAAGACTGTCCAGGGCGAGTGGCCACTGCATGGGTGCTGTGGTTTGTTCCTACAGCCTGAACCCATTGCTTCCTGTGTCTTGACCCTGAACAGAAGAATTATTCCAAGGTGTGGAGAAAGCCTCTTTCTGAAAGGTAGCTGCTTGGTAGCCAAACATTATCATTATTCAGAGAACTTTCAGGATGCTTCTTAAAGTAAAAATTATTTTTAAACAGCAGCAGCTCAGTGGAAACCATGCAAATTATAATGTTAGTTAACATTTAGATAACTCTTTATCAGTCCTCTACAGCAAACCCCAAATGAGAAACTTCTTTTAAAACATCGTGGCCTGCAAAGTTTTGTACCACCTGAGGAGAGAGTACAATTTGCCCTCTAATGGTAATAATTCAGTATATTACTGATTATTAATTTTCCCCCACTTTGGTTATCAGAAAGCTTACTTATTGTTCAACCATAGCACATCTATAGGACCTTATGATGTAACTATTTATGATTCCTTTTTCCCTCCTTTGGTTTTGACTTTCTGCTTCTACTAATTTTTTTGTACTGAATTTTAAAGTTCTTTAAAAAATATTTTACTCTTATTTTATCATATATGGTGGTGTAAGCTGCGTCATAACTAACTTAATTGTTAGGTAGCTTTTATAGATAAAATTTCACTTAGTTGTCAAAAACCTGGAGAAGTAGACGTTATTATTATTCACCTACACTACAAAGAAACTAGACTCAGAGATGTAAAAACTTGCCTCAGAGTCACACACCACGTAGTTTTCACTGCACTGTGTTGCAGCAACTCATTTATTAACAACAACGAAAAGGTTTTCTACTGGTCTGCATGTGTTCAGGTAAGAGTTATTAGTGAATTAACATTAGCGTGAATGAGCTAAAATAACATGCATTTAAATTGAAAGAGAAAGGAGTTAGGCTAGTACATAATATTATCAATAATTATATGTGATTATAAAACATTAGGCGGTTAGAAAAAGATAAAGAATCTTCTGACTCTATCTCTTTTCTTTTAGAGAAAAAGATGTGAGATGGGTAAAATTTAGATGAAAGCTTTACTTGAAAGTAGAAGAATGGATTAGTTGACCTATATAAGATGAAAATGCTTTGTGAAAATCAGCTACCGCCAGCCCTTAGTAACCGCTCATGACAGCCCACCAGTGTAAGGAGATGGCTCTGATCTCCTTCTGAGGTCACCAAGCTGGCCCCAATCCCAGTGTGCTGGCACCTGACTGTGCTCAGGCCTGTGGTTAGGTGTGTTTCCTGGGCAAAGAAATGTCTGAATATACCATCAGCCTAACTTTGGAGCACATGTGACAAAAATATTAAAGTATATATGAGCCAGGATGATTAAGATAATTTTCCAGCCCTTCTGTAAGCACAGGATCCTTCCTTCTTTCTGTCTATGTGAACCCGGGAAGCAGCAGTACTAACTGGCTATACCACATTGATGGTACTGTAGGGAAAAACCATATATAAAAGAGATGGATCTCCTTCAAGTTCAGATATGATCATATACAATTCTTAAGCGACATCACTCACTATGCTATTTGATCATGCCTGTCTGTTAGCAATTTCAGCAAAAGGTGCAACATTTCCACACAACTGTTCAAGTACTGAGTTAAAAATGACTAATGCAAAACTACAGTGACATGTTCTACTCTGATGTCAGGTTCAAGTCCAGAGTTTGGAGAATATACTTCCCTTACTGGAGGGAACAACAGATTGTTCTGAAAGATTTTCCCTAAGGATTTTCAGCTCTCTGTAGATAATGATTGCTTAGCTAAGTCAGCTGCTGTGCTTTTGCAAATTCTCAATATTTCTGTACACCTGAACCTGGTAAATGAAAACTCATGTCTCAGAAACAGGTCCATTTGTTGGATGCCCAACATGTATCAGAAATGCATTGAGAAAATTTCACTGTGATTAGTTAGCTAGCAAGTTACTCAGCAGGGATTGAACTATAGACTACCCGATTCCAAGAGTCCTATTCTTGATTCCACACTGCAGTTTCCAGGCCTCCTGCTGCCACACCAAGGGCATAAGTGTATGTGAGGTCTAAGTACTCTAAAGGTTATGCAGAGTTTAGTGACTCCCTAAATCCCAATGGATTCTATAGTCCTCTGATTAGTTTTATCTGCAGAGGTAGCTCCCTTCAGAACAAGCCTCTTGGCCACATGCTGAACAAGCATGGGACATTCCATGGAACAGAACATCTTTTATCTCTATACTCTATGCATTGGCTTCTTTGACTTGCCTGGTGTGAGGAGGGCTCTTCCTTCAGATCTTCATCCAGGTCCACACCGACTCTGTTAAAGAAAACAGAAAACTGGTAGTGGCCTTCCTGTAGTTGAGACAAGACAGCCTTGTGCATCAGATCACCTGACCCCAACACAGTACAAAGCAGCAGGAAGGTTCGGCAAAAAGACACCCTCCCTCTCCCGGAATCAGAAGAACTTCAATTAGATCTATGGCAAAATGAGAAGTGCACACAGCTGGACCTGCTCACAGCAGAGAGGTGGGGCCCCAACAGCCATTCTGCTGTCTTTCCCAGCAAGAGCAGGGCCTGACAGCCCAGAATAGGAACCTCAGGAAAACACTCTGCAGCCCCCACAGCAGGGCCCCCAGAGAGAAAGCTGCCTGCTGCACTCACTAACTCAACTTCTCTGGGCATGTGGGGGCTCAGGCTGGATAGGCTCCCGCCAAGACAGAAAAAACCTGGGTCCTTTCTCCAAGAGCTCACAGAGGCTGCAGGTGGGGAGGGTCCAGGTCTGTGGGAACTGAAGCTTATACAATTTGTTTTGGAGGGGGGCTGTTTATGAAAGCGACTTTGGAAAGTAAATTACCAAAAATCACATACTTTTAAAACCTGGCAAATGTAAAACATATCTCAAAATTCAGGAAATACATATAATACATATAATTAGTTAACTGCCTGATGCACCCCTAAAATAAGTTTTAGTTCAAATAAGTTTGTAAGTTTTTCCTGCATACCTTGACCCTCTCTTTATATGATAATGACTTTGTATTAGAGAGAGCAGGAAACCAAGGTAGGCTTCCCTCTAGCAAGATTGATCAAAATTATTGATAGCTGGGAGGCATTGCAGCACGCCGGCTTACACGCAGACACACCTGCGTGCAGTGCGGCTACAGGTAAGACGAGATTTCTGATGAACTTCATTTCACACAACTCTCCGAGACACTTCTCAGTGTATGTGCTACATCACTGAGTATACTCCCAAGTTTGCGTTTTGACAGGGTGTCATGAGAACGGAATCCTCCACCTTGAATTTTGCACATCTTGCGATGGCATTCTCCAGACTAGCTTCTGGCTCAGTGCCTTTCAAACCTTGTTTTTTCCTCACCACCTACAGATTTCTGATGCCAGGTGCTACGGGACATGCTCATCTTTGGTTCAACCAGAGGCACTGTTCCTGGAAGCTGGTTCTGCTCCAGGATGGTTGGCAGTCACTTGCCCCTGCAAAGAAGTGACTCTGGGCCACACAGGTTTATTTCACTAAAGGCAAACTAAATAAATGTATTTCCAATTCTGTTTCTCCTTAGTCGGGTCCCCCATCTGCCCACAGATACTCCCCGGCCATGTGACCAGGGGAGAAGTCTGTTGGAGGGGAAGCTGTAGTGGACACGAACAGCACTTGACCCCAACTATAGCTAAAATATATTCTTTTTACAGAACTTACAAAAACACAAGACCATGGGAACACAATGTGGGGCTATTCCCATGCTCTTGGAAGGGCAAGAGCAAGTCAAGGGCCCTGGAGCTTAAACTTCCTCTGTTCCAGAGGGGACCCTGCCTGTTGTGGGCTGGGGTGGGGGGCAGATTGGGATGGCCCTGGGAGTGGGCTGCTCAGGACTGCAGCTGGCGCAGCCTGCACCAGAGCCTTTCCTGTGAGCACCACAGTGTCTCCAGCTGTAGAGTCTTTCCTTCAACTGGGCCTTGTAAACACAGGCCACCCTGCAGTTCTGTCCTCTAGGTGGGGGAAGGGAAGGCAGGGTTAGAAGCCAGCAGGCAGGAGCCTGTGGAAGGAAAGCTGCAACCATGGAGAGGCAGACAGTGAAAATACCTGATTCTTCAAAGATGAGTGTCCTCTAGGCATGAAAAGCCCCTTCTCTAATCCAGAGGGGGAAATGAGTAGCTCTTTATTTTATTCTGAACTTTTGGCCTTTGGGTAACTGGGAAGGACCTCTGGAGGTTGACTGACCTTGATTCTCTTGGAGTAGACAGAAGTATTTGATCTATGTCATTGAAGTTGGAGGGAGAGAAGGAAGGGCAGGGGTGAGGAAAGAAAGGATAAGGGCAGAGAAAGAAAAAGAGGAAGGGGAGGGAGGGGCAGTGCAAGGATAGAGAAGGAGAGGAGGGGAAATAGTGAAGAGAGGAGGTGAGGGGAGGGAAGAAGAATATAGGATATGAGAAAGGGGAAGGAGCAAACGAAGGAGTAGAGGAAAGAGTGGAGGGGGGAGTTAAAGTCCAGCCTCTGAAGGTACATCCAGGTAGTGACCTTGGAGTGTGGGTGGTCTGAGTCCACCCCTATAAACAGTGGGGCCTGAGCTGGAGGTCCCTCTGTCCCCTTTCTCATGCAGCTGGCCCACCTGAGGCCCTCTGGTGGGTCTGAGCTCTCTGGTTGATGCTGGAAGTCCCCAGGAGCCGCTAGTGCTGGGGAAACCTAGATCCCCACCCCTCAGAGCCACCTGGCACCCATGTGGGCTATGACTGAACAAGGGTCCTGAAGTTCCCACTGCTGCATCTGTTGTAGGGGTGTCCGACCCATGGCCCACGGTCCGCATGCAGCACAGGGTGGCTATGAATGAGGCCCAACACAAAATAGTAAATTAACTTAAAACTTTTTATTTGCTCATCAGTTTTAGGTAGTGTTTGTGTATTTAATGTGTAGCCTAAGACAACTCTTCTCATTCCACTGGGGCCCAGGGACACCGAAAGTTTGGACATCCCTGGTCTACCTGGTCACAGAGCCTTTTTCTAGTTCTCTGTGTAGAAAACTGGAGAGGATAGAAATCAAATTTCACACAATACCCCAACATTTAAAGTTTGAGGCAGTATGTACTAAGGTTTTCCACTAAAATTTAAGCTTTCCTCCTCAGCAGCAACCAAAGTGGACTTTCAAGTTTCAGTTACTCCAACAGGCAGAAGGAGCTGAGGGATGACAGCAGGGGATTAAGTTTTTCAGTTTTATGTGGGACTTGGTGAAGAGCATCTCTGAGTGACGAGCAAGGAGAAAGGATGGGCCTCTTTCCTCCTCCCGTTTCAAGGAAGCTCAGGGGCTGCTCCTGGGGCCAGGCCCGCAGCCCTTCCTGGCCTGGAGCAGACAAACATCTCAAGGGGCTGAGGGAAGAGAAACTCTGTGGAGGTGACCTTCCCCTTAGGGAGGCTGGGTGAACAGACAGACACCGTCAGTGCCCTCACAGGGCATAGAGTTTGGCAGGTTTAATTAAGTGCTGTGGGGGAAAGGCACAATAGAACGATGCCTCCTTTCATTTGTGATCTTAACTCCTTTAGATAAAAGTTGTGCTAAAGTGTATTCCCTTCCTTCTGGCCCCTTAAACAGTGTGTGATTGGGATACTCCGATCTTCACTGGAGTATGAGTATCGCGCTGGCCCCATAAGGCTAACACTCGCTGTTCTATAATGGCTTCTGAGAGATATATGAACTTCTTTATGCCCACATTAAATGGTCCCTGCCTACTAATCTTTTCTTTTTAAAATTCTTGTATCTGCTGGTTAGACTGCCTTGATCTGCCTGCGACAATGTGCTAACATATTGTCCCTATGCTTCCCTCCCTTTTGATGTAGTATAGAACTGATAACTTGATAGCCAAGTCTAATGCATCACACATTCAAACACATACAACAAGAAATACAATCTGAACATTATAGGAGGGCATACAAGAAAACACAATTGTTCTGTGCCCCACCCCTGCAATCCCTCAGACCAACTCTCCATTGACTCTGAGGGCAATTTTCTGCCTTTTCTCCATTGTGATAGACGAACTCATATCACATGCTTGGCACATTCACACAGCTTCCCCAGGGTTAAGCAAATATGCCAGCTGTAGCTGTGTGTCTTATTCTCCTGTTCCAGAAAACAAGTCACAATGTGAAAGTGACATTCTTTTCAGGTTAACCTCGAATCATTCACTTTTATGCATTAGGATCATTTATGCACTATGGGTTCTTGAGGGGTTATTAGAAGGAAGACATGGTGTCACCCCCGGCTGCTGGTGCCATGTATGTATACAGCAGCTCCCCAAGTGAGATCACAGGTGCATCAGGTGAAGTTCGATCTCCTTAGGTGATATCCAAGGCCCTTTGGCACCTTCCCAGCAGTATTAAGCTACCCTTTCTGCTGGTCTAATCTGGATGCGGTGCTTCAGGGGTGGTAATTGGACCTGTTCTTGTTTCTGAGCCTCAGAACCAGATATGGTCTGAGTTCGGGCACTGCTGGGATCTCCCAGTTCCTCTCCCATGGACTGAACCCCCTCCCGCCAAACTCTAGCTGATGGTTTGTGTATCTGAGGTGCCTGCATCCTTTTTTGCGCTCCCCACTACTGTCCTTCCCCTTCTGGTCACCTCTGTGGACCACTCATCTTGTTGCCATACCTTAGCTCAGAACCCCATCACTTCAGTTTTCACTGACTGGGCCTACCAGTAGCTGCATACCTTCAACTCTGTTCTCTGCTCCCACACCAAACTCCTTCTGTGTGGCACCTGTGATCGCCTGGTCTTCACTTTGATAGCCCTGCTCCCTCCTGTGATCACCTTTCTGGTTTTACTCAGTAGTGAAGGGCAAGCTGGTGCTCTGTGCTCTGCTTGATACCCTGGTCCTAGCTGGAATCCTAGAAGGACCACTGGACAGTTTCTGAGGAGTAGTGACACCCAGCTGTTAAGAGGCTCTCACTGGTGTGTGACCCGCATCACTCACTGTGCCTACATTTCCTTTTTAGTACAATGGGGATAATAACAGAACCTGCCTTTCATGGCTGTGGTGAGGGTTATATCAGATAATACTTACAAAGTGGTTAGCATAGGACCTTGTACCTAGTAAGCTCTCAACAAATGTTAGCAGCTATTTTCAATGTTATTATTTTTATTCATGTCAGTATCTTTTTATTTTAAATTAGTGGGGCCAGGGCTGAGTCCTGCCACACTCACTGTTCACTAATTTCAGAGATGAACCCTCCTAATGCCCAGTTCTACACTGTGCAGCTCTTGAATATATAGTAATACCTATAGTTTAGCCACAGGGAGTGGCCGGTGCACAGCAGGGATCTCTAGTTTCACAGGAAAACATCATTTTTATTTGAGACCAAGCTTCCCAGATAGAAATTTATTTACAATTTAACAAGTGGTTCAGGGAGGTGAATGGGGAACAGAGAAGGAAAGGAAGGTGTCTGTAGAGCAAGGGAAAGGGAGGGAAAAGGTAGACCTGAGGAGAAAAAGCAGCAATGAGAAGGGAAGTGAGAAAGAAGGAAATATTGTTTTATTGTACAGACTAGGCATAGGTGCTGGGTGAGCAGCCCTGAGGGCCCTAGGGGTGTTGAGGGTGTGTGTTCCTAAGAGCGAGGTCACCAGGGGGTGAGGATGGACAGCCCACAACAAAGAAATTCCTCCAATGTAAAGAAATGATGAATCAGAAAAGGACTAAAAAGCAACTAAAAAGCCTGGTTAAAATTTGATGTGATGTTTTGCATTCTTGATGTATCTTTTAATTTTAAGCAAGTTGAGTACTGCCTCTGTGGTATTCAAATGGAAATGAGAGTGAGTGTTGTATATTCTCAGCGCCCTCCAAAATCTCGCTGATTTCCTCATTTTCAAGGAGCATCAGGTCCATTTTGAAAACAAAACACACCTCTGTGCACCACAATGCACCTCCCTTCATAGCATGCCTCCAGTCTGCGGTGAGTTATATTGGATGTGTTAAAATCTCAGGATGCTTTCATTTTCAGCCATGCCAAAAGCATGTTCCAAAGTTAGATCTTTTTTTTAGAGGGGCAGAAATGTAAGTAATGAACAAAAGGCTCACTTTTCCCATTAAAGCAAACAAAATCCATTCTGATCCTATCACTTAGCACCTCCTGAAAGGCAATGAAATATTACCAGAGGTCAGTCTCATCGTGTGAATTCCAATAGTCTTGGGTGAAATTGTGGTTCTCTTGATCCCCTGCTGACAGACACTGGCTGGTGGCGAGGAGAAACCATTTCCTCTAAGAACTGTATTTAATCACCAAGTGTAAAAAAATGACATTTTCAATCAGGGAAGAGTGAGTGAATGTGGAGCACATAAACACAGCAGGACAATGGAGGAGTCTGAAAGATTTGCGGAGCTTCGAGAACTATTGTGTAGCCGTGAGAACATCACATAGTGTCAAAATCTGTACTTCACCCCACCCCACCCCATATTATTTGAATAAACATTAGTATAGCTATGTATGACCTAAACTAATCTAGCATAATAAATCATTCAAATATTTTAAATTTGTTTGGCAGAAATAAGAAAATGAACTAAATTAAGTGGGAAAACTCACCTTAAATCATATTGTTATCTTGGTGTGGCATAGTGGTTATGAGTTGGGACCATGCAGCCAGGCTGT
>VMDR010028673.1:0-13061 GCA_007922815.1 Macrotus californicus
GGAAAAACAAAACATTTCCACTTACAATAGCAGACATCTACTTGCAGCCAAAATGAACTAACAGGGACCAGATTTACCTTCTTCCTGAAACAATAAAAAAGTGGACAAAATGTGTGAAATGGAAGTTTGTAAGATACTAGATATCCCATGAAGAAGGACAGTGATTCCTGAGTGATGGAAAACAAGTGAGGTGAACCCTACAATTGCTTCACCTTACTGCCATGAGAGAGTTCAGGTAAAGCCTGGTGGACTCCCTGAGTGGAGGAGATGGAAATATGAGCCTAGGGAGACCAAGGCACAGGCAATTTGCAAGACAGCATCCGGGAGAGGAGATGGGTGCACAAAGAGAGAAGAGGGGTTTCTGCAGAGGGCCTCCCTTGCACATACAGAATACTGGTCAGTGCATGCATGGGAGAAAATTACCAGAACCCCAGAAAGAACCACATTAGATGTAATGGTTCCCAGCACTCACACAGGGCTGGAAATTGTGACAGTTTCTACCTGCCAGAGTAGAAAACCCCATTTTTCTTGGGGTAGTGGGTAGATGCCCAGCTAGCGCCTTTAGACTTCCTGCCCAACACAAGTTTAAAGCAAGACCCTAAAGGATCTGTTCCCAGGTAACTTAAATGCATCCCAGTAAAAAGCTTAAGAATATTTATAGGAATACAAAATTATCCAGCTCTAACAAGGAAAATTTTATAGAGTCTGAAAGTCAATAAATAATTACATCATGAGGCACTATACAGCTGTGAAAAATTTTAAAGAGGAAGATCTCCTTGAACTAATACTATGGAGTGGTTTCCAGGACAAATGCTTAGATGAAAAATGCAAAGCCCACCGGTATTGTCTACAGCATGTTACACTTTATGGGAAAAAGAACATAAGATAATACACGAGTGTCCACTCCTTTGCATAAGGATGATTCTCTATTTTCTTCATTCCTGAACAAGGAACTCAGGAAATATAAACTAAACACTAGGGCTTGCTTGCTCGCAGGGGTTTGGGGGAAGGGGTGAGTATAGAAGATACAGAGTTAGGGTTACAAAGTATAAAGAGACTGACGTTTCCTTGAAATAACTTTTAATATAATTCTTACATTTAAAACCGTTCTAATGTTTTGTGTATCCTTCACATACGTCTAAATTAAACAAATAATTAAAAGCAACCGGGACATGAGGGTGACTCCAAATGAAATACAAACACTACCAAATAAGCCCTGGCCGGTGTGGCTCAATCGGTTGGAGCGTCGTCCGGTAAACCTCAGGCAACCAATTGACATTTCTCTGTCACAATGATGTTTCTCTCATTCTTTCACTTTCCCCCTCTCTAAAATTAACAAGCATGTCCCTGGGGGAGGATTAAAGAAAAAAAAATCTAGCAAATAAACCAAACTGTGTTACACATGAATAACATAAATTCACTGAAGGGTATGGGAAGAAAAGAACTCTCCCCAACGTCACTTTGGAAAAGGGTACCTTGACTAGACACTGCAAGGCTAAAGACAACCATAAGTGCACATACACACTGTCATCTAGTAAGTAAATGATTTGTTGTTGCTTTTAAACAGGGGTAATGTCTAGCAAGCAATGAAACTACTTGAACAGGAAAGTTCAAGTCTGGTGAGAGCCAAGCTTTCTCAACGTTAGAGAAAGAATTTATAGAGAAGGAGAAAGGAAAGCCTAAAATCAACCCCATATTATTGGATGAGAATCCAAGGTAGCGGTATTAACTTCTATTTTTTTTAATATATGCCCATGTAGCTAGAAAAATATAGATATGTATGTCTGCATGGATTAGAATACACACATAAAATGACTACCTCTGTCTGCTTGGAGGGTCAGAGCAATGACACCCCACTAACAATGAAACTACCTAACACCCAGATACTGGTCCCTAAAACACTGCATTCAAATGAAAGGAACCACGGCTCCTTGGAGAAGTGAATAATTCTGGGGCTGGGGCATCATAAACATAAAGTGAGACAGGAACATCCTGTGGCACCGGAAAATAAGAAAATACTCAGAAAGATCTGCAGGGCCAGGGCTGGTGGGTCTTTTGTTTTTAATATATTTTATTGATTATGCTATTACAGCTTTCTCAGTTTCACCCCCTTTGCCTCCCTCCACCCAGTATTTCCCATTCCCTACCAATTTGTATTTCTTAATCTCTGCATGTTCCCCACCCCATTCCTCCCCTTCCCCCTCCCAACTGATAACCCTCCAAATGATCTCTATATCCATGATTCTGTTTCTGTTTTGCTTGTTTGCTTGGTTTGTTTTTTAGATTTAATTATTGAGAGTTGTGACTTTATTGCCATTTTAATGTTCATAGTTTTGATCTTCTTTTTCTTAAATAAGTCACTTCAACATTTCATCTAATAATGGCTTGGGGATGATGAACTCCTTTGGCTTTACCTTGTCTGAGAAGCAGTTTATCTGCCCTTCCATTCTAAATGATAGCTTTGCTGGATCAAAGAAAACAGGAGCCCACCTGAAGGAGCTCTTAATGACCAAAACTGAAAAAATGTTGGCAACAAAATTGGATTTTAGCCCATGAATAAACATCCACAAGTCTACACTGATATAGATAAATAACAGAATAAAGAAATAAATATAGGAGAAGAGACAGTTCTTCCCCTCAGCAGCATTCAAATTAACAAATATAGAAGGAAAGAATCATCATCAGGGAAATACCATAGAAATAAATGACACAGAAACAATCTTAGAAATATTAGCACTACGAGCCTTACTATAATTTGTATACAATAAAATGCCCCATTTTATATACACAGTTCAATGACTTTTGACAAATATATAAACCTATGTAGCCATCACAAAAATCATAATTTGGAGCATTTCTATCACATTAAAAAGTTCCTGTATGCTCTTTGCAATTAATCTCTCCCATCCCTGCCCCAAGACAACCATTGATCAGCTTTCTGTCACCATAAATTGGTTCTGCTCTTTCTAGAATTTTATGTTATGTTACTGACAAAAGATTCTGACTTAAACTATAAAGTCAGTCAATAAACTATACAGAAATGATACAAGTTTTTCTCCTGTTTTCTATGTTCTAAATGGGACGACTGTAATAGCATAATCAATAAAATATACTTAAAAATTAAAGAACATAATATGTAATATCTAGGTCTCAGGGTGTGCTTCATTTGGAACTAGATTCTCCTTGAATTAGCCAGGGTCCAGGGGGGAAAACGGAACCTACGTCACACTGTTCATCAGATGAAATTTAATAATGGGAATATTGGCTGCTACTAGCCCTAGGGCTGAAAGGTCAATAGAAGGAGACAGCGGTATCGAAGCTGGCATGAAACTCCATCCATGGCTGGAGTTAATGGAGAGAGCTGGGCCCCTGCAGGAGACCCTGCTGAAGCACACAGGACGGAGAGTCTCTGGCTGCCTCTCCCTTCCCCCATCTTTCCCTTCTTCTAGTGCCTCCTGTTGGCTGAACTTGACTGGAAGCAGGGGCAGAGGAGTCTGGGAAAGGTAGATGGGCAGGCTCAGTCCCTGCAGTGCTGGGTAAGCAGGGGAAGACAAGGAAGAAATGGATCAGAGGGCAAACAGGCAAATGGCCAGCCCACTCTGCACATGAAATGCTTCTTTAACTTCCATTGTGGAAAACTGAAGGGAAAATGTGCTAGTGTGGAAGGTTTAAAGTTCTAAATATTTTATCTTGACCTTCTTGAGGAAGGTGAATGGGGATACATCATTTTGTTCCAAAACACCTCCCAGGGGTGTTTTATAAAATAATGAAAATACGTCAAGAACTTATCACAGAACCTGTGCCAGATGAACAACGAGTAATTTCTGTGCTTCAAAATCTTACCTCAGAGGGTCATTCCATTTTGTGTAGAAAATGAAGTAAATCGTGAGTGAAAAGAGAACAAATATTTTAACATCTGAACATTCCTCTTTGTAAAATCAAATAAAGCAGAGAGACAGATAGACCCACAGCCAAGGCATTTATCTTTTTGAAATGCTGAAGTATCACTAGGCAAATAATGAGCCAGAAAAAACAAACATTCATTTTCCTGCCACTTCGGGGTGTGATCCTAATTCCTTCAATTCAGCATATTTAGGATCTGCCTCACCCTCTTTCCTGCATTCTCCCCAGTCTCTGTCCTTGCACGATGCTGTCCTTCCACACACGTTGTTCTTTCTTAATAAAGTAATAGCTGACACAGTCTGCCCTCTGCACAGACTGATTATGTTAGCCTGTTGTTATTGATTTTGTTGCTAAGGTCTGAGGATCTGCTAGCGCACTGCTATGGGAGTGGTTAGAAAGCAGGGGCAGGAAAAGCATGTGCTTATAATTTTCCCATAAACCAGATGTTTTCTTTAACTCTTACATCTTTAAAATATTTTCTCTTTAGGAAAAAAAAAGGGGGATTAGAACAAGTTTAAGATGCCAGTGCTGTTTCTCAGCATACCAGGAGTACACACCCAAATAACTGAGTGTGAAGAATGCTGCTCACTTGATAAGCTACACATCTAGTTCAAGTACAACCTGTTTCTTAAGTAAACCACATTCTTCCCATTTTCCAGTGATTCTGTTTCTATGATCGTTACTGAATTAGGACACCCTCCCCCCGCCCACACACACACACTTAGTGGAATAAAACAACAATTGTATTATCGCACACATTCTACAGGTCAAGAATTTTGTTAAGACTAAAGTGGGATTGTCACTCCCAGAATACAGACTCTTGAAGGATGGCAGTTTCAGGATCCTTGGACTTTTATAACAATTGGATTCTTCTAAAATGAGTATCCCAAGAGAACCAGGAGCATGCTGGGTGACCTCTCCTGACCTAGCTTCAGAAGTGCTATACCATCATTCCCACCATACTCTATGGCAGTGGTCTTCAACCAGGGGCAACTTTGCCCCCGCAGAATGTTTTTTTTAATTGATTTGAGAGAGAGAAAGAAGCATTGGTTTGTGTTCCTCTTATTTATGCATGCATTGGTTGATTCTTGTATGTGCCCTGACCAGGGATCAAACCCACAACCTTAACATATCAGGATGATGCTCTAACCAACTGAGCTACTTGGCAGGGCCCCACAGAATCATTGATAATATCTTTTGTATGTACAACTGGGAGTGTGAGGGCTCCTGGTGTCTAGTGGCTTGAGCCCAGCAACGCTGCTAAATATTGTACAATGCACAGGATAGCCCCTCACAGAAAAGATTTTGTGGCTCAAAATGTCAGTAGTGCTGAGATGAAGAAACCCTGCTCCATGGATGGGGAAGCCACAGCCTGCAGATTTAAGGACAAGGAACATGGATCCTAATTTCTTGATGAGAGGGGTGTCAAAAATTTGTGGACAATTTAAAAAGCTATCACAAAGTCGCTAATTTACATTTTTTCTAATTCAAAGCCAAATGTTCTAGTAATTCAATTCAGAAGAGTTTAAAAAAATTTTTTTTTTAGAGAGAGGAAGAAAGCGAGAGAGAGAAACATCAATGTGTGGTTACCACTCACGCACTCCCTACTGGGTACCTGGCCTGCAACCCAAGTATATGCCCTGACTGGAAATCAAACCAGCGACCCTTTGGTTTGTAAGCTAGTACCCAGTCCACTGAGCCACACCAGCCAGGGCCCAGAAGAGGTAAATTTTAAAAGGACACAAGAAGAAAAAGAAAGCTGTAATAATCTCACAATCATATAAATGAAAATGTAAATGAAAATCCCCAGATGAAGTCACACAGCCAACAGGAAAGCCTGGGCTTGGGTAGCAGTTCTATTGTATAATTTGACATCCCTAAGCCATTATCTGCTATCGATTTCCATGTTTCTACTTCTTTTCATTCATGACAACTTTGTTCAGCTTTAGATGAATGTTATTTTTAGATGAATGGTATTTTTAGACATTAGTGAGATTATATTTAAACAAGATTTTCCAACTGCCCTGTCTGAAATTTAGAGGTCACTCTTAAGCCCCAGGGCTCCAGGAGAGGAAAATAGCATCGCGGGATCACAGCAAGGATGCTCGGTGCCTGGGGAGGTGTCCCCAGACTTCAGCAAGTCTGGGGGGCTGTGGAAAGTTTTCTCTCTCAGTCCCTTCAGGCTGAGGAAGGGCTGGCTCAGCAAGACTAGAGCCTCTCTCAAGACTGTTCCCTAGAACCGGGTTAACGGGTAGCAACAGCAGTTGGAGGCAGCAGATGTCACCGAGCAAGGTGACCAGTTTTACATAATGGAAAATGGAATTTAGAAAAAAAAAACAACTAATAACACCAACAGCTTTTCTTTTTAGTTGTTTCCCTTTTACTTTTCCCTAAAGATATGTTCTGACATTTCTGTATTTCTTCTGATAGTCTTTCCTACTGTCTTCAGATAAAGCACCTGACTTCTTATCTCATGATCTTCAGTTAATAAAGGAGGGAAATGATCTGGTTTTAGACCCATATTGTCAGATATTTCTGGAGCAGCTCCTATTTTCCAACTTCTGTGCTGAATACTAAAGAGCTACTGGAACAGTGAACAGACAGATCCAAACTCACTGACATGGTAGAACGCTTGGAGCCACCTGCCCCCAGCTGCCTCCACTTGGTAAGCCCAACTGATACTTATATTACACATACTATATTATACACACAACCATAAATATATAATAATATAGATTATAAATGTGGAAAGAATCGATCTACGCTTAGAAAGTCCAGAAAGCTTCCTGGAGTCAGAAAGATCTAACCTGAGAACGAGAGTTACATAAAAATGAGTGGGGTGGGGTGAGGAGGAATTTTCCAATCCAAGAAAGACGAGTGGACAAAGTCCCCTTTTCAAGTTCAACATTGTTGGGATTTTTGTTTTCTTTTATTTGTTCAATAACAAATTTGTTAACTAGATTTATAATAACAGATTCTTTACCTGCTTGTGTACAGATTTAAGATGGTAGAGACAAATTCCTAAAACTTTGTACAAAAGTGACAAGTATTTTGGAATGGGCCACTGGGTATTGGCTCTATAAATTTCTTTTTCTCTGCATGTAAATATCTGCTATTTCAATATTATGTTTTGTACTATTCATACAGCCCAGTAAAAAGTTGTTTTATCTTTTTCATTTCCAGTGATTTTTTTAAATTCAAAATCAATCTGACACTCACTGATGATCTCAGATGTGCCTTTAACCATGCCTCCTGGAGCAGATCTCATGCCCTAAACAGCCGTAGTTATCCGTCACTTCTAACACCTTAATATGCATTTGCAGCAAAAGAAAAAAAAAACCCACAAAGCTGTTTTAATTTTCATCTCTGAATAATTGACTGAATAACACATTTGTTAGTAATGTGAACAATGACAAGTTTAGTAATTGTCTGCACTTTTCAAACACTGTCTTATTGAACTGGGCTGTTTACTGGCACAGTTCAATCACTTCCATACAGAAAAGTGATTCTCCAACTCTTTGTCTTACTTAATAAAACACTCCAAAGTGACTTGTTTCTCATTCCAGGTATACAGAGACAGCCCTCCAAACTGTAGGACATCAATGTAACCATGTGCTTGTAGGGAATAGTCTGTATCATCTGGGCACTAGTTGGTATCAGTTAAGTTGTAGGCATAGCCACACCTAGAGCATAACCCACAATCTCCTGATGTTTACCTCCCAGAGGTACAAGGGTCCCTATCGGAGGGAGTCATGTGAGGATCAAGGTCAGAGAAAGGAGATGTAATAATGGAAGTGGAGGTTGGAGTAAGGAGCTCCGAAGATGAATGAAGGAGCCACAAGCCAAGGTATTCGGGATGCCTCTACAAGCTGGAAAAAAGGCAAGAAAACAGATTCATCCTGGGAGATTCCAAAAGAAATGCATTTCTGTGGACATCTTGATTTTAGGCCCAGGAGACCTATTTTTAACTTCTTACCTTCAGAACCATAATATAATACACTTATGTAATTTTAAGCCATTATGTTTGTAGCAATTTATTATAGCAGCCACAGGAAATGAATACAGCCAAGGCCTTGAATTGAGAAGTGTACGGTAGAGCGCGTTATTGTTTATAAGGCAGATGCTGTTCTTGTTAACAAGTCTCAGAAGAAATCATTGTTATGTGGGATAATGCTTGGTGAGATATGCCTGTAGAGGGAAATGAGGGGAATGCAGCGCTAGGTAAGCAAAAGAGAAGAAGAGTTATTAACATACACCCAGAAAGGCAAGATAGGGCCAAGAAGACTAAAAGTAGGTTAGAAAAAAGACTATTTTATTTCAAGCATTATTGGATAGAAGTTCCCAAACCACACCAACATAAAAATTGAGGCACAGAGAAAATGTGCCCACAGTTACACAGCTGGTAAGTGGTAACCAGAGTTTGCACCCAGGAAGTCTGGCTTCAGAGCCCATGCTCTTAGCTTCTCTGCTCTACAGTCCCCCATGTGGCTATGCCATGACATCTTGTTATTTTAATGGAGTTCTTCCAACATGCCAAAGTCTGAAGAACTGTGTCGGCATCATTGACTGTGTGGGAGTGCGTTAGCTAAGATGGCAGAAAAGAGCAAGGGAGACAAGAAGGGCAAAACAAGAACAGGAGCCACCTTGTTCAGGACCCAGAAAAATGTCATTAGTGCATCAGAGCCAGCAAGCAGTCAGATGCAAGAGAATGGTCAGGTGGCAGGGATCAAGACAGGGAAGAGGGTCCAGGCAGGAAGAGGGTCTGAAGAGCAGGTGCGTGATTATGAGCACAACTCAAGGACACTTGGAGCCCAAGGCAACCTCTGCCTCAAATAGGATGATGAGGACAGCCCCATAATTGAATGCCACAACTCTAAGCAGATAGGAAACCTCTCAGGGTAGACCGTAAGAATACAGTACCCTCCACAGATATGTATTCATGCATGCACCAAAAACAATGTGCAAGAATATTTATAGAAACATTACTTATAATAGCCCTCTATTGGAAACCACCCAAATGTCCATGAACAGTAGAATGCATAAATAAATCCTGGCATTTTTACACAATGAAATACTGTTTAGCAATGTGAATAGAAGACTTACAACTACACTTGAAAATATGGTTGAATCTTATAAATATTTTGATATATGAGGGACACTTAAAAAAGCACTTACTTTATGATTCCTTGTATATAAAGTTCAAAAACAAGCAAAAACAATCAAAAGTATTTAAGGGCATGATAGCTGTTACCCTTGAGGGAGGTGGGTGGGTCGTGTCTGGAGGGAAGGCAGCAATGTGGGTTTTGATCTGGGTGCCAGCTGCATGGGTGTGCTCAATTGTGGAAATCTAGTGAGTTGTATACTTATTTGTGCATTTTTCTGTATAATTATGTATATCAATAAAAACATTTAAAAATAGAAATATATCTCTGGAGTGATAGGAGGTAGTGATAAAATAAAATTGAATTTGAATTTAAAATTAATCAAACTGTGCTTAGCTTCTTTAACTGGCTGCTGGAGAAAACTTGGATAGCTGGTTGAGATGACTCAGGATGCTCTATGCTTTGTCAATTGAGCTTTATTTAATGCCATTTCTCACCTACATGGTCACTGACAGTGTTAGGGGTAAATCCCTGTTTGTTACTATTAATCAACTAGCTACAGATCAATTTACTTACTATAGTGTCTCAGGTAGATTACTGATTTTTTTCTCATGAATGGTTCATTTATATCTGTGGATAGCTCCAAATCACATGTTTTAAATATGAATCCACATCAACTGTAAAAGTGATGCTGGTTTTGTATTTCTGTGAAATAAACTGGATTTAACTGTCCAGTTACTCATGTAAATACTGTATCATCTGGTCAATGATTGAAATAAATAAATAAATAAATAAATAAATACTGTATCATCTACATACATGTCTATTTTCTCTTGTTTTTCAAATATTCACCAGTTCCTTTTAATGTGCACTAAGTTTTGATTTGTGCTCATTATCACTTTTTCTAAGAAAATTTTCTTTAACAAGATGTCACCAGGGTAATCAATTAAACTTTTTTTTTTTTTAATAATGAAGAAACATCTACTGGGCAGGCTGAATCCAGAAAAAATGCGGTGGTAGGAATGTACCTCTGCCAACACTCAGTTGCAGCCAGTTATAAATTTTGCAGTGTTTAGATTTAGAAACAAAACTGTCAGAAATTGGAATTGTCTAATGTTTACATGCTGTCAATAAGTTTAAAAAATTTTAAACTTTGTATAAACCAAGCAACCCAAGTGGATAGACAGGATTCAGCTTACGCAGTGCTAGTTTGAGCTTTCCATGAGTGTGATTTTTATTCACTGTTCACAAATGCCCTCTGAGGTGAGCACTGGACAGAGAAGGAAACTGAGGCTCACAGAGGTGAAGGGTGCTCGTCCAGTTCACACAGCTAACAAGAGGGAAAGTTCAAGTCTATTATCCAAATTGTTAGTCTTTTCCCTAATGAGTAAAGCTTCATTTCCGAGCACTGACATTTGGGGGTGCCAATAGAACTGCTTATTTAAATCAATAATTACAGGTACAATGAGTAAAAAAGTGAGAGAAATAACTGCATTATTTCCTAAGGAACTTATTTTTGGAAATTGGTTTGAAATCTGGCACTACAAATAGAAAAATATTATCCAGTACTGGAATCCTCATGATTATTTTGGTAAAATAGTCATTACAAAGACACAGCAAATAAGCCAATCACCTTACTTTAGATAATTCAATGACCACAAAGACATTTGACTTAAAATTATGTCTGGATAACAAGTGACAAATGTCATCTAGTGGAAAGAATCTGTGGGAGTCAGGGTCAGGCTGTTTGGGTGTGGCCTATACCAACCTTTCCACAGTCTCATCCTCACTGCCATTTTTTTCAGGCAGAGGTCTTCAAATGATTTCAGTCATGCCATCCAGGTTTATACCCATTTTAGCGGAAAACAGTGCTTCTTTGAAAGAGTAAAAAATATGAAACAATTCATATGGAAAACAAACAGTATAGAATTGTTAGGAAATGATTGCTTTGTTCTTGATGTCCAAACTGACATTAAATGCATCTTGTCTTTGAAGAAAAGTGAAACCTTTTATGAATATAATTCAATGGGGTTGATACATCACATGTGAGGAGAAAAGATGGTCTACCTGTTTACAATTATTTTTCAGGTTGTTTTCTTTCACATGGAAGGGAGTTAAGTAAGCCACACCTGGGGGATTCCAGACTTTCGGGATTTCGGTATCAAGGCTGCACCTTGATCATCTCTGAAAAATGCAAGATTCTTTTAAAACGAGATGTTTGTTTGCTTCACACATTGGGATGGCTTCAGCTGCTTCAGTTATGACTTTGCATCGTTAGGGTCTGTACAGAAAAGTGGGGTATGAGTTAATACCCCTCTCCATGTGTTCAGTATTCTGCCAGCCACACCAGATTGTGCAAAATGCAAGTTCATTTTCAAAACCTGCTAACGACTGAAAAAGTATTTTTTTCTGTCCTCTTGGTTTTACTTGACTTGGTGTTTTCAATGGTCATAGTACTTTTATAAAGACCTTGCCACATATATCATCTTCCTTCCTAAGTCAACAACTCAGGCCTTGACACTAAATCAAGAATATTAATTATGTTCCCCACACATTGTTTACCTCATGAATTGACTTAGATTTGCACAAAAAATATGTATTATGGGTTTCACCTTTTATTTTAGGATTCTATAGTTTCATGGGCAGAGGGTATTAGGCCCTTCATCTTAAAATATAATAATAGAAGATTTAGACCTCAAAGGAGCTGCTATTTAGTGTTTCCCTGGGGGAAATAAGTCAATATATTCACCAATTCCACTACTATTTTGGGGGCTGAAGGGACAAAAACACATACTTATATATATTTTAATATTTAGTAATATATATTATATATAACATAAATGTTATAATTTAATAACAATCATATTACATATATGTGCATATACATATTTATGTGATATTGTCTCTAGCTTCAGGTGGTTTACAACCTATAAATAGACTTGATTTTAAAAAAGTATAAAACTATTTTAAATGCATGTCTATTTTGCCTAGATTTTATTTAAAGTTGTCTGTGATAATATTAACACACTGTTACACAGCTCTGGAAACTAAACATAAGGCACAAATGCAAGTAAAATACAAGTGGATCCCTTGTGGAGGGAAGGAGTACTGGGTGCTGCACTGTCCAGTCTCCATGCATTTCCAATTACACCCTCCTGTAATGGTAGGGGGGTGGCTTTCTAATCCTGTCTCTGCAACACATGCCATGGGGAAGCAGCTGCAAACATTACTCATTAAAACATTTACATGCCAACTACATTCAGAGTTTCAAGACAAATTAAATTTGTGCCTCTAGAATCTACTAACCTGAGCTCTTGCTCCAAATGCAATGCCGTCTTCCAAAATTGGGTCCTAACGACCCTCTGGGCAATTGCCAATTCTAATCCTTTGTTCACATCTCTATTAGTGTTTCTTTTCTTCCTCTTGTTGATTAAAAAATTCTTGATATATTCCAGCTACTACAATATATTCCAGCTACTACTACCTGTCATATTTTGCAAATACTGTCTCCAAGTATGTCATCCATCTGCCCACTGTGTTTCCTGTGTCCCTCACTGAACATAAGCTTTTAACTTTGACATAGTCAAGTTCATTAACTTTTCCTTTATGATCTGTGATAGGGGGAGCAGCACTTATTTACAAAACCCTTTCCTACCCCACTGTCACAAAGGTGTTGGGCAGAGGAGCCCTTATTCTCTGCTCTTATTTTTCAAATTAGCTAAATTCCAATTCTTCCATAGTAATTTTAAAATAAGTTCGTCATTTTCTTCAAAAAAGTCTTGCTGGAATTTTATTGAATTTATAGACCAATTTTGGGAGAATTGACAGCTTTATAGTGTTAGATTTTTGAAATCTAATTCCTCTTACAGTTAACGTCTTACAATTGAGCTAATAAATGTCTGCCCATGGTTCTTTTGTTATCCTTATTAAGTTAGTTCCTAAATATGCTAGCCCTTTTGTTAGTACTGAGAATGGTAGCTTATTTTTTATTTAAATTTCTTGTTGATTATTACTGTGAAAGAAACACTATTAGTTTTTGACGGTTTATCTTTGGCA
>VMDR010028674.1:0-13062 GCA_007922815.1 Macrotus californicus
ATTGTTGTCTTGTTGATTTAGCTATTTTTATATTCATAAGCAGTTATGTTTATATTCATAGACTAAAATTAGTCCATGATTGGCAACAGATCTAAAATTATAATCCTCTCGTAAAAGGCAAGAGATTTATAGCTTTGCAAGTGAAGACAGAGGATGGTTCATTCCATAAAATGCGTGACCCGGAAAATGTATTTTGGGGAGAAGATGGCAGAAAGATGAGGCGGGGGAGGCAGAGAGGCTAAAGGGTAGAGGCAGCACGGCTTTTACTTTGTCTCTTTGATTCTCATAGAAATAGATGGTTAATAAAACTTCCCTTATTGAAACATTTGGAGCCCTTTATTTCTGAAAATCTCAACTATCTCTGCCGTGCTGTTAGCTGACTTGGGTGGTTGCCGATTTAGGACAGTAAGGAGACAATGTAAACAACAATTAGGTAACAATGAAATTCAAGCCTTCTCCATTTTTAATCACACATTCTTTTTTCTTTCTTCAATCACATTGCTTCCCGCTTTACTCAAAACTTCCAATATTTAAGGAATAAACTTCAATTTTATCATTTTTCTCTGGTCTCAATGTTTCAGTGTAGGTTGGAGAAATAGTCTCTTGTGGCCCCACTTGAACGGGTGCCCGTGCAGAGGTTTTTCTAGGGTGCAGTGACAAATGTCAGTGAGAGTGGCACGTTAAGTGAATGGGCCCTCTCTGTGGAGGCAGTTTATTCAGAGGGTCTTAGCTGACTTACGATGGGCTGACAGGGGGAAGGAGCCCTGCTTGCTGGTGACGGGGAGGGTAATTTCAGAGTTTCATTAGTCATGTCATCTCTCAGTGTCATGTAACTTTGTCATAGTTCTTGTGTTTGACTTCATATGTGACATGAGTGTCCCTGTTGGTTGGGAAATGAAGATGACAAATTTTCTATGGTCCCCACAGTCCTTTGAGTGATTTGGACTTGGTATGTCAGTAACTTATTTTCTAGATTTTCAAAAAATTGAATTAATTGCACCATTGGCCTTTTTCAGAACTCAGAGCTATTTTAAGGAAACTCTTTCTGATTTTAATACCAAATTCTTACTCAAAATTTAAAAAGACCACTATTTAAAGGAAACTATTAAGATTATTTGGAACGACATTTAATGTCATAAGGTTTCATTAAAAAGCCAATTTAAGTATCCTGGTTTCTTTTAAATACTATGCAGTTACACTTAAATGTGCTTGCATATCTTTTTTCAGAAATAATGTCTGACTCCTGCTAAGTGACCATGAGTGAACCAGTTATCATTTGGTCCTTCACATTTATTACATACACACTTGATTGCAGTGTCCTCTGCACTCTCGTCCTTGTAAGCGTGTTGGGAGTCTATGATTTTTCTCTCTCGTTTCTGTCGGCAGGTTAGGATAATCATAGCTTAATCAAAGTGGGGACACATATAAGAACTAGCAATACCGTGACCACGACACTTGAATGCGCTGTATGTTGACACCTTTTGTTAGACTTTGAACTGAGCTATTCATCTCAAGGAACCAAAAAATATAAAATAGGTTTGTTTTTGTCTTTGGAAGACTCAACGGGTAATTACCTAAATTAACAGCAAATGTAATATTTTAATAGCTCTGCTGTCTCTTCTTCAGCTGATAACTTATCTATGTCATTGCAATTTGGGCATGTAAATAAACAGGAATGAAACTCCTGATTGGAAAGAGATGATGATTATTAAGAAGATATTGCGGTAGGATGTGTAATTGTAGCCAAGCAATGTTATTGTGATGTGACTACACAAATTGAACACAAAAACAGTCTGGAAACTCAATACAGATGTTTTAGAAAGAACTCTGTGTGAACACGTTGATTTCAAAGGTGAAGGTGAACAAAGCAGGGGGAAATGGAGACAGAAAGAGACTTGGCTTGGGGCAGTGGGCACATGATGTTTCATTGCGTTGTATGCTTGAAACCTGTATGGTTTGTGAGCTAATCTCACTCCAACAAATTAAAAAAACAACAGAGGAGGGATTGAAACACAGTGGTTAAAACATGAAGTATGAAGAGGGTAAGATATCGATAGGATTTCTGGAAGCATCTATTCATTTACTTAGGAGGTAGTTGAAATTGCCAATAGAAAAGATGCAGTGACTCTCATGGAAGAAGGTGTTCAGATTCTGAGTCACTCATCTATTTGATGGAATATGGGAGTCATATTAACATTTCCACTTCTGAATGCATAAGTGGTAGAGTCATTAAACCTTATTAAATCAGTCTATGACCATTGAGAGTTGTAATTGTTGGATTTTATACTGCGTAAAGTTTTAACAAACCATAGGTTTCTGTAATTGTATTTGAAATGCTTTTTTCAGAGCCCACAACAAGTAATTAATAACATCAAGGCGCTTGGAGAATCCATTTCTTGTATGTTTGGTTGTAGAGAACCAAACAGACCGTTGATTGGACCCTCCAGCAAAGTAATGAAATAAGTTAATTTCTGGATGATTAGCAAGCTTTTATGGTTACTATATTGGCTTAATAATGAAGAGAGGCCATATGTATGCATGCTTCTGCATGGATATAGATTAAGAAAATGGGGGAAAGTAAATGCTTTGTTATGAGATTGGGATGCTGAATTTATCTTATCTTGATTCTACTGCAAGCAAGAGACTAGGGTTTGAACACCTCTGCTAATCAGCTTACATATGTGACATCATGTACTTCCGAAACAGAAGGAACAGCAATGCTGCATAGTAATGTCATCAAGAGCTCGAGAATCTGATAAAAATGAAAATACATGATGGAGTCAACAACATAATTTTCTACTCTCAGCTGACATTTGGGGAAGGCTGTGAATAAATTTTCTCTCAACTTTTCTAGAACTGTAAAATTTTATTGATGCTTGACAAATCCTATTGTTATAGACCGTCTATTCTTCTGGTGTGTTGACTGATTATTTATTGCCAGGTTTTGTTGCTGTATGCTTTTGGGGAGTTGGGTGGGGAGCCAGTTAAAATTTAGTGGTCTCTAGGATCTTGAAATAAAATGGAGTGCCTGTTGTTACTTTTAAAAAATGGTGGTAATGAACATATTTCATTGGCACACCATAATTGGCACACAATGCAAATTACAGATGATGTATCATAGAATTGTACACTTGAAACCTAGTAATTTTATTAACCAATGTCACCCCAATAAATTTAATTAAAAAAAGAAAAAAAGAAAAATTACCATTTAGAGTTTTACAACATACCTTTAAAAAAAACACTATGCGGTTCTCAATTTAGAATTCTATTATTTTTTCTCTGCTATCACCAGACAAAAACATATTTATCTATAATATATTTTTAGATATAAAAGTTAAACTTTTAGGCTAACTTTGCTTAAACCCAGTAAATCTGCCTGCAAATTATCTTCAACATAAAAGTCTTATTATGTTATTATTATAACAGATCTCCAAGTACTTTCACACTTTGGAAGTGAAGCAAAAAAAAAAAAAGACTTCGAGTCCCTTGATGACAAGTAATTTTTTTTTACTAAACAACAGAAATGTGAGCAGAAGTCAACATGTTTCTTTCTGTAGCAAAAACGAATGTCCATATAAAAGTAGGGAGAAGTGCAAAAGTAGTAAAGATTTCTTCGTTCCCCAAGGCAAGAAACATACTTACAACATGGAGAGACACCTAGAGGCATAGTATTATATATCTGAGCTTGTACATGCCTCATGGAATTGCTAGCAGTTTATCATTTGGTTGAGCAGATTTTTTACCTTTGATTTGACAGATTATTTTAGAAGCGTGAAACCGGGGCCTGGAATTTTATTGTAATCATGTCTTTTCTAAATTTTGGAATGCTGTATATAGAAAGGACAAGATAATGATTTTCTCCTGATCCAATCACAAGCTCATTTTCACATAATGGCTTCAGATGCCTTATAAAAAGTCATGAGGGAGTTATACAAACATTTGGGACTATTGCAAGCAAACTGTTGGGCAAATTCATCTTGAAAGTGTGATGATTATAGTGAAAAATATAATTGAAGATTCTAGTCATATCTTTGAAAGGAGAAAATTTTATTCAACATAGATGCTTACCTCTGATTTAAAAATCAGTTTTCATTTTCAGTTTTGTTAGCAGAGATTGGAAAAATGTCATTTTATCTTTTACAACTACCCTTCACAGTCTAATATTAACAGCAAATGGTTTAGTAGTTCCCAAAATGTAGTCTAATCGTGAGAGCAGGTTAAACTGCAAATACATATGGAGCCTGGGATTTTGCTCTTATGCTGAGCCTCGTCTATAAAATTTGAAGGCAAATGGTTTAAAAATAGATTGTTGTCCAGTTTAGTCATAAAATTGTGATCCATTTTCAGACTGCTCCCTGTAGCAAGGAGCTTCTAAAATTTTCTCATATCATAGATTCATTCATAAAATGCTTGGAAACAGCGACGCATAGGCCAGCCTTGCAGGGAGGAATTGAGGGCTGGCATGGTTGCCCTCATCAGGGTGTAAGCTCTGTGAGCCGCACCCTTTTCTCTGCAGCCCATCTGGAGGGAGGAGACGGGGTCTCCTGTGGGTATGAGCGAAAGCTAGGGAAACAGCCTCTTCTCCCCTGAAGTGCCTTCCGAATCTATCATCTTGGTTACTTCATGCAGGACTCTCTATCTGAATGTAGGTACAATAGGCCTGGGTGTGGGGTCTCCAATTCAGGGCAAGAAGGTTCAATGTTATCTTTCCTATGGGGTGTTCTTGAGCCTTTGTGCAATTCTGAATCACATTCACTGAAGACATTAGTAGAGGTTTTTCTCTTAAGGAAGTTAAGATATAACTTTTTACATAGAATTTTTGTTGTCTCTTCCCTTTTGGTTAAAAATAAACATGATTTAGTACAGATCAATAATTTCACAATATGTGGAAGTAAGATGCACACGTCTGTTGCTCTAGAGTGTGGTAAAAATGTTAATGTCTAAGAATTTGCAAACTGCTGTCATCCTCAAAGATATGTGGATTTCTTGTAGGGTGTGTTCTGTGGAATGTGCCTCTCCCACCTGATATTTGGAAGCAGAAAAGAGCATTAATGTAAAAATCGGTGAAGTCCACATAAAATGTCTAGTTCAGTTAATGGGATCAAACACATGTGCATTGTTATGTAAAATGTTACCATTAGGAGAACTGGTGAAGGTATGTGGGAACTTACCGTATTATCTTTGAAACTCTTCTGAAAATCTAAAATTATTTCAAAATAGAGAGGTCTAAAAATGCAACATGTAACACTAAAGGAAATTGAGCTGGGGGGAATCTTCTGATAATTTTGTCCACAAAGGACGAAAAATTGTTCCCAGGGGTCCATCACTCCATACTTTTCCCCTTTAGGACCCTTGTCAGTGAGTCCCCCAGAAACTACTGATGCCCATGAAATAGGCCCTGGGTACATGCTTGCTGAATGAGTCAGTCCTTTTGATGTATTTAAAGAACCTTTTATTATTGGGGTTTGTATTGCCTTGAAAGGTGCTCCTAAAATTTCCTTTTGACTCACTTAAGTCTGAATTGCCCCTGACTGGGTGCATTGTGTGCTTTTTGGTTCTCTTCATGAAAGACACCCCTGAGGATGTAGAAAAGGAACATACTGTGCTCACCTCTCTCCCCCTTCCGCTGTCCTAATGGATTCTTTGAACGTGGCTAGTTACCTGTCCCTACATGATTTTTATTTTACTATCTGATCTTTGATAAGAAAAGACAAAAAAAAACAGGGTAATCATTAAGTTAGTTTATATCGGTGTAGATCAAATGGCATAAACTGGGTCACTGACTGGAGAGAAAAGAAGAGCCTATTGGTTGCAATCCCTGATCTTAAAATTTCTTTTGAAATGCTCCCTGGGTTTTCCCAGGGTTTTCCTGGGTCCTTTGTTATCTAGGTGAGTGCTGTTCCGTAGGTTGGGTTCAAACATTTATCATTTCATATATTCTCCTTATGTTCCTGAAGTTTCAGTCCTTCAACAATTGCAGCAAAACCCTCCTCTGGGTTCTTGACCCATTCTCTCACTTCTGTGCTTTCTTCACTACGTAATCCTTCAATTATTTTCTCCTGCTCCCAGCTTTAAAAACAAATTCTCTCTTCTCAATCTTTTCATTCAGCCAATGAAATTACTCAGACCTTACTGTTTCTGGAAAACACACATTGCCCCATGTTTTTCACATTGAATTTTTAAATACATGTCAAGAGCAGTGTATATTCATCATCTTGTATGCTACCATTTTTGCAACAACCAATTCTTTAATTCTCTCGCATTTCTATCGCTACTGTTCTATTGAAGCTGTTCTTTAAAGTGGCCCGATTACATACTAGAAACCAAAGTTCTGAGTGTCCATGTTCACTGATCTCTCTTGGTAATCAGACACCATAAAACCCCAGTTTCCTAGAAATTCTTCTCCACGGACTTCCGTGATGCTCCAGTCTCTGGCATTGTTCTGACCTTCTCAGCTGCACCCTGTAACTCCCCTGACTCTCCTCTGTCATCCAACTTTTCATGGGTTCTGACATTAATCTTCTGGTTCCTCCTTACCTGTACGTACTCTTGCACTTTGCATTTTGGTTTTACTAATCACCTACATGCAATGCTTCTGAAATCATTTCCATACTTGACATTGTTCCTGAGCAGCAGTCTTATCTTAGTGAACATAACTGATAGATGTTTCTGCCTGGAAATATTTCAAACTCATGTTATCCAAGACTAAAGTTATCCTTTTCATTCCATGAACGGATTCTCCCCCATGTTTTTGTCAGTGATGTAAACATACTTCCTTTAGCTTTTCATTAGCTTGCCTTAAAAGTGGTTTGGCATTTCAGATCTTCTAACTGTACCTGTATTTTTGCTGTCCTCTATGTTTTCACTTCCACTACCCCTTCCCAAGCACTGCTTACCTCTCCTGGAATCTGGTAGTTATCCCATTATAGGGTACTTACTCCCTTTGGTGGATTCTACTGTTTGTAAGCATGCTGTAGACTTAGCAGTATTTAGCTCCAATCCTGTCTTATAACACTCTCTGCTCTTTTTCTGATGGAGCTTTGGATTTCCCATCAGAGTTTGAATGCCTCTACACACTGCACGAAAATTTATGCTGTTGGCCTTGGTGGATGACTCTAAACACGTTCATTCAAATTCAGTCCATCTTTGAATTACTTTAGCTTCTGTGCTTATTTTTCTGTCCCTTCACACATACTTTTTAACTTACTTTCAATGCTCATAGAGGAGACTTGACATGAGCTCCAAGGCATGTGCCCAAGCTGCTATGTTGGCTCGGGCCAGGCTGTGTGTGGGGCAACTTGAACGGATGAAGGCTTAGGGATGAGGACTTGGCATCAGGGGGACGAGGGGCCAAAGTCAGCACTGGAAGCACAGTTTGAGGTGTGAGATTCCAAGAGAAAGTATAAATCCATACAGAAAGGAAGAAGACAGAAACTGAACTGATTTGAGCTATCCTAAAAGATAAATGGTCAGATATATTTAATGAAAATATTTTGGAGTCACCAAGAAAAAAATGTTTGTCTAGACGTGTGGGACTAGGAGATAAATTGACAGAGAGGTGAACTGGGCAAGAAACATCAAAGTTGGACCTGAGTTTGCATATTCTTTGTGTTTTTAATTAATATACTCAATTCATATTACATTTCTTGTAATATGAGCTAAATTGGGATTTATTATCAGTGAACTAATGGAACCAGTTTAAATGACTAGCCCTTAAAACTCTGTCCTTGGATCCTAAAGTGGAATTAACATCCTTAAAGTCTTTCTTGTCTTAATATAAATTAATTGGTTTTGAGAGTCCCCTTCCTTAAATAGATTCTGCATGGTATTTTCTTCTATGTCCAAGGGTCTGACCAATAATCTTAAAAGAGCAAATATCACTTCCTTGTAGGAATTTTTGCAGTGTAGGAATTTTTAACATGAAGGTCCAGTGCTTTAGCAGCCCTGTGAACTCTGAACTTGCATGCATTTCTGAACTCCCGTCATGTTTCTAGGTATCTGCTTAAATATTTTAATGGGTCCTTAAAGACACAGGAGATCTGAAAATCTGCTCTCCCTGAGGTTTATTGAATAGGATGCTGGAAATCTTTTAAAACATAAATCTGATCATGCCGTCCTCTGTTTTGTAACTTGTTGGGTCCCCTTTGGCTCTTAGAATTAAAACCAAATCTGCACATTATGACCTCTAATACTTGCGTGGTGAGTCCATTTGAAATTTCTAGACTGGGTTTACGTTACTTCCCCTCTGAAGCTATGGCTTGAGAACATATTGCTTCATTTTAATTTCTCTAACAAGCTGTACTTCTCATCACACAGTATTGCCTACTCTTTTGCAGGGAAGAATGGTCCCGTCATTACTATCCACCCTGCTTTCACCGCCCCTTTCTCCTGACCACCTTCCATTCCAGTTGCAGCCCAGCTCAAGCACCACTTTCTAGCTGAGTCTTTCTCACCTGTTCAGATGAAATCAGATTCTGCTCTTTCGTGTGTTCATCATGGCCGTCTACTTTCATGACATGACACCCATTATGCCTCAGAATTATAAACTTGAGTCGTGATTTTGTTAATATGAGTTTCTTCTCTTGCCAGCTCAGGAGGGCAGGAGTGTTGATGGTTAATTTTCATTGTATTATTTGTAGCACCTACATCAGCCAATACACACACAATACAGATTTGTTGAGCAAATGCATACGTTGCTTTAACACCTTGGAGCTCCTACTTTGAATATGTAGTTACACCCATACACCCCAGGGCATCTTCCACAGAATATTAGTACATAGTAAATCATAATTCAATCACTGTTGACTGAATGACAAGTGTTTTTCATAACAAAGACATGTTGCTTTCCTGAAGACACTTGCCTTCATTATATGTTTTTTTTTTTAAATTTTCTATATGTAAATATATTAAATTATCTAATTTCTAGGTCAATTGTTTTAAAAAAATATTTCCAAAAAGATGAACACTAATAATCATATTGAAGGCTTAAGAAATTTCCTACACTTTTCATATCCCCCTGAGGTATTTATGCACATGAAATATGTGGAGAGCTCATTATTTGGTATTTCATGCTCCTTAGTTAATGTGAATTGATATGCACAGTGTATAATAAAGCCGTATACCTTTCTGCGCATTTGAAAGAATTATATGCTGGTGCCGCATCGTATGTTAAGTGAAATATAGAAGCAGTAAACATGGACAGAGAGTGCTTCCGTGCTTGGAGCATTGTCCTGGCAGTGAGCCTTTCATAATTCTTGATAATCTGTTTCTGATTACTGGTTGCCTGAGTGTCACACCGTAAGAACTTACGTGGATGTAAGCATCTGTCTGTACTTATGGTCATATGCTGTTTTATGTGGACTATAAACCAGGAGGATTATACTAGACATAAATAATAAAAAATGACACATAAACATGGGAAATATGTTTTCTCAGTTATGCTTCTCAAACTTTGTGAAGCATACTAGTTTCGGATGCCTTTTTTGATAAGGATAAGCTTGTTCAGAGGACTCGCATCATTGTAATAGTTGAGCAATTATTTTTGTGACATGGAAATGCCATGAAGAGAGAGGTTGTTAGATAGGCAAGGCAATGCATACTGATAAATTAGAAAAAAATGTAAGAAATTAACTCATACATGGGATATGAAACTGAAAGCCACAAATAAACAAACAGGAAAAACAAACAGACAAAAACTTGTGAACACAGACAATGGTATGGTGGTTAGCAGAGGGAAGGAGGGTGGGGGTAGTAAAAGGTAAAGGGGCCAAATATATGGTGGCAGAAGATGATTTGACTTGGAATGGTGGGCAGGCAATGCAATATACAGATCACGTATCACAGAAATGTACACTTGAAAGCTATATAACCTTAGTAACCAGTGTGATCCCAATACATTTAATTCAAAATTAAAGCCTACAAGAGATGTTTTATCTATATTTTAAAAATTTGTTTTATAGTTTGGCAGTGCCTATGGGCTAAACTCAGTGTCCTGGAATCTACCACCCCCCCCCCAAAAAAAAAAAAAGAAATAAAAAGGAGCTCTAGCAGGGGCACCAGCACAGTAAGACAGTCCTCCGTATGCCAGAGTGTCCTTTTGACTGTAGTTTGGTGAAAGCTGCCCTTGAAAGTGTACAGCTTCTTTGAAGAGCCCCTCCTATGTAATACCACTTAACTGAGCTAAGAATCAAGCAGTATGATGCTTAGACTTTCAAAAGTAAATATACTCTCATCGATTAATTCTCACCCAGCTTCCCTGTGGCAATGGAGCTAAGCACCTCCCCTGCAGGCAGGCCTTAATAATGGCAAAGAGTAGCAAAGATGAAAGATTGAATAGGAGTGAAACAGGAGCTAGATGTGCTTTTTCATAATAAGATAGTAATGAAAAGCATGGAGAACTTATAAGTGCCAGATTACATTGTAGACTTTATATGGGTCATCGTAACTAGTCATAGCAAGCTTATCACATGGGAATGATTATTTAAATTGATAGAAAGAAGCTCAGAGGAGAGTTACACAACTGGCCTTGGGCCACACAGTTCGGTTCTAATTGGTAGACCTTGGACTAGAACCCAGTCTCAGAGTTAAAAGGCCAGGCCCCTAATCATAAGGAAATGCAGTAAAACCACGAAGGTGTTCTGTGTAGTCAGCTGCCACAGTCTATTTGGGAAAATGATTTTTGAAATTACCTGGTCTAAACTAAACTGGTTATTTTTTCTTTAGAATAAGTATTGGATCCAAAGCTCTTGAAGTTGGGGTTTGGAGAGTTAAAATAGAAAGGGAGGCAATAAATCTCCTCAGCATTTTTACCCGTCTTTCACCCCCATCCTCTGTCTGACCATGCGGCATGTACAAAATTGATCCCGTAAATCCCATAAAAGCAATCCTTAATCTGTCCCTCTTTTAGTGTGCTTATTTAAAAAAAGGCCAATAGCTTTGGGAGGAATATGATATGGACTAAAGCAGAGAATGCTGCACAATTTCTAGGATTTGGCTTGACAAAATCTGCTCATTTTTTCCGCAGGAGCAGGAAGTGCATACAATGAAGTAGACTCATCCAGGGCATAAACAATTCACAGAGTGCAAGGCTTTCTGGGAAATTGATATTAACAATGTGCCTTTATATAACTATTGCCAAGTATTTTTTTTTTTAATTTTCAGTACCATCAGTAGAGCTAGCTCCTACATTCTCGATGCTGTAATTAAAAAAAATATTCCAACTTACAACTTTTTTAACTTTATTAAAATGTGAAAGCACTACTCAAATTTGGTCTTATTTATTTTACATTTATCACATTTGGAAAAATCTATTAAATGTTATAGTTTAAAATGTACTATTGCAAACTAAAAGCTCAATGTCTGGAGCTATGTAAACCAGAGTCGTTACAATATACTCTTCAAGTTTACAGGGCTTTTCCTACCGCAGGACTATGTTAAACACGAAGAGGTACCAGAAATGATGAACTGTAGCTTAGATCCAGTGCATTGGTGCCACCATCTTATAGGGAAAAAGGACGTTGCAGTGTTTCCTGTTGAGCCTGAGCTTGGCCTTATTGTCATCTTGAAACTATGCTTCTGGCAGATACTACATACTTATTGACAATGGTGGGGGATGTGGAAGCTACTGTTTCATTACGCTGTGTTGGATTTAATCAATGTCCCACAGAACAGCTCTGCCATGAAAACATAGACAGCTGAAAGGAAACTAGAACAGCTTGGATGCACAAATAGCAAATCACTCCAAAATGCACTCTACATTTGCATGTGAAATCTCCACCCTTCCTCTCTTTAATAAAAAAAAATTAGAGAAAACAGTATAATTCATGGGGTCCATTCAAAAGTGGGTGGGTAAATGAAAAAAAGACAGGCAAGCAACTGATTTGAAGAGGCCAATAAACAAATTAATGCACATTTGAAGAGAAACAATGGGCTTAGAAAACTTCCATTTAAAATGTTTAATCTTAATAATGTACAACTACATATTGATTGCAAAATGACGTAGTATACTGGGGGGAGCCACAAAAAACGGAATTTATTTATAAAAAATTGTGTATTTATTCTTACATGTTTAAACTTCAGTCACCTTCAAAGTACTCTCCATCTGATGCAATACACCTATCTAGTTGTTTTTTCCAGTGCTCAAAACAGTTTTTGAATTTGTTGATTTAATGCCTTTGAGTGCTACTGCTGTTTTTGTTTCACCTCTTCCACATCTGCAAAACATTTCCCTTTGATGACTTTTTTCATCTGGGGAAACAAAAAAAAGTTGCTCAGGGCAAGATCCAGTCAATAGGGAGGGTGGGCCATGGGGGTGATCCCTTTTCTAGTCAAAAACTGCTGAACTCTCAGCTTGGTGTGGGCACTTGCACTGGTAAGTCACCCGTCATGAAATGGGCACACACTGGAATTTTAAGGATTTGAACTGTGAATAAAACTTTAAAAGATTTCCAGTATTCTAGACCACTTAAACTACTCAAAGTTAATAGTTAAAATGTGTAATAGCAGGGTGACTGTAGCTGACAATATTATATTGTATAATTGAAATTTGCTGAGCAAGTAGGTCTTAAAAGTTCTCATAGCAGGGAAGAAATTCTAACTGTACATGGGGACAGATGTTAATTGGCCTTCTTGTGCTTGTCATTTCACAGTGTAAACAATATTGAAGCTGAATGTTGCACACCTTAAACTAATATTCTATTCAATTATACCTCAGTTTAAACAATGTGTAAAGGAGAGCAATTAACACTTGAAACTTTGGGCTGAACATCTTAGATATTCCACCTCTTTGCCACAAATGGAGCATTGTGCAAAAGCTTTACCCTTGAAAATACAGTCACTGGCTTGCTGATATTACTGTTAGCGGGATATGTCTGAGTTCCAGTCTCAGTATATTATTCTCAGCAAAATAATTCCACTGAGGAAAGTAGGTTTACTTTTTTTAAGTGTACATAGCAAACTAAGTCCAGAAAAGAAATATCCAGTTTATTAGATTTAAAATGATTTTAGGGTAGCCTCATTGATTCCATAAATTTGTGTTGAATGCCCAGTAAATACAAACATAAC
>VMDR010028675.1:0-13057 GCA_007922815.1 Macrotus californicus
ATTTGCCAATGACACTCGGACAAGGGTTTGCTCTCCAAAATATATAAAGAACGCATACGACTCCACTCCAGGAAGACCAAAAACCCAATTAACAAATGGGCAAAAGACTTGAACAGACACTTCTCCAAGGAGGATATAAAGAGGGCACAGAGACATATGAAAAGATGCTCAGCATCACTAGCCATCAGAGAGATGCAAATTAAAACCACAGTGAGATACCACTTCACATCACTCAGAATGGCCATCATAAACAAATCAACAGACAAGTGTTGGAGAGGATGTGGAGAAAAGGGAACCTTAGTGCACTGTCGGTGGGATTGCAGACTGGTGTAGCCACTGTGGAAAACAGTATGGAATTTCCTCAGAAAACTAAAAATGGAGCTACCTTTTGATCCAGCAATTCTGCTGCTGGGATTATACCCTAAGAGCCCTGAAACACCAATCCAAAAGAACCTATGCACCCCAATGTTCATAGCAGCACAATTTACAATAGCCAAGTGCTGGAAGCAACCTAAGTGCCATCCATAAATGAGTGGATCAAAAAACTATGGTACATTTACACAATGGAATTCTACGCAGCAGAGAGAAAGAAGGAGATCCTACCCTTTGCAACAGCATGGATGGAACTAGAGAGCATTATGCTAAGTGAAATAAGCCAGGTGGTGAGGAACAAATACCATATGATCTCACCTTTACCTGGAACATAATCAACAAAAGAAAAAAGCAAACAAAATATAACCAGAGACAATTGAAATTAAGAACAGTCTAACAATAGCCAGAGGGGAGGGGGGAGGGCAGAGTGGGGGGAAGGGTTTTCAGGAACCACTATAAAGGACACATGGACATAATCAAGGGGGATGGAGGAAGCAAGGGAGGGAAGTGGGATTAGCTGGAATGGGGGAGAGTGGTTGGGGGAAAATGCAGACAACTGTAATTGAACAACAATAAAGTAATTTTTTGAAAAAAGAGAACTGTATAGCTGTAGCTCTCTTGCTCTCTTCCTCTCTCATTCCTCCCACCACACCCCCATCTACATCTTCACTGACCAATCAGATCAGCTCCATTCCAACCAATCAGAACAGTGCCTTTTGGACCAATAAGACTGCAAAATTTGGAGTCCTAATTTACATGAGGATAGACCAATCAGGGACCAGAGGTAGGGACTTCTGTCTGTATAAGCCAGTTCCTCCCTAGCTCTGAGAGCCTACTTTTCATTCCCGCATAAGACTGAAAGTGTGTTCCCCTGAGCAGACTAGCTGTTACAAACTAACACAGGCCAAAGCAGATCAGTGCAGTGCAAAAACAAATCAGCACAGAGCAGAGGTTCCTAGTCAGAAAGGGGACTGGCCCCAGACACTGGGGCCTGCCTCACAGCTGTGCAGTTTTTTCATCTGTGCTGTATCACAACTGAGCTGTTTTTTCCTGAATAACATTTCCTCCTGAATTGATGCCAAGACCCATTGGTTGGCACAGCCCAAGCTAAGACAAGGACTTTGTGACTTGGTAGGTAACTAAAATGTTTGATAAATGAATAAATAAAAACTTTTCCTAAATTCTGCAGACAGACCCAGAAGAAGCAGTACCAGACTGTTTCCTTCAAAGCTGCTCTCTCTGCTCCTGAGAAAGCATTTGAAGGTGGTGCATTCCCTGATCCTGGAAATTTCAAATGATGCCAAATGGTCCTTTGGTGGACTGGCAGTTAATAGGAAGGAAAATTAAGTATGTGGAAATGTTATATCATGATATCTACCAAAGAGTCAGTGTTATGTGTGCCAGAAAGAATCCAAGATGTGAGGTAAAATAACCGGATTTGGGGACGGAGGGTTTGCATGGCTATAACCTTGAACAGACCACTCAACCTATCTGAGGCTCTGTAAAATGGGGACAATCAAGTTCACCTCACAAAGCCTCTATGGAGCTCCCAGCTGTAAATCCCTGTCTAGATGGAAGTCACTGTTGTGCTTTATGGTCTCAACCTACCTGAGAGTCTCTGAATCAGTGCATGTGCCACCTGTGTCCCACTCACAGTGAGCTCAGGCAGGCTCACGCAACCCCTACTGGTAAGCAGCAGCACTGCACCTTATCCATGTCATTTGGAGCCTTTCCAACTGGAAGGTTTGAAGCTTCCTGGGAGAGCAAGCATTTGCCTCACTCAATTGTAGTGCTGTACAGGTAGCCTAGTGGGTGATCCATATTTTCTGACAAAGATTCATTGAGTCCATCATAGTTTTTACAAACGAGGATCACAGAGCATCCCTGTACCCCTTATGAACATTAGACTAGAGGGAAGTGCACTGACTTTGAAGTTACACAGGCTTGAGTTTGAAGACCCCACTCTGTGCCCTTATCAGCTGGGCCACCTTGGGCTCCTAATTAGCATTTATTGAGAGTCATTTGGTTGTCAACTTTCTGAAGCCACTTGATCTTTTATGGGAATACCAAAATATAAAGAGATAAAATATGTTAGCTGAAATCAGCAAAAAATTCCATATTACTAAATATCATTTCATATCACTAAATAAAAGACCATCACTCCATCACTATAGAAAACAAATTTCCCACATCAACCATCATATAGGTGCAGATGAAGAAACTGAGGTTCAGACAGATTAATCTATCCAAAGGCAACAAGTTTATTTTTATTTATATTGTTATTGTTGTTTATTTTTAACTGTGATGACCACATTAAATTCAATTTTAACCTGAGGGCCTCTCTTGGCCCTTACCTGTAGTGAAATTCACCTCTCACTTTCCTGCTCCCTCATACAAACTATTAAGGAACTACTGCATTCAGGAGCCAGTAGACACTGAAGAAACAAAGATGAATGGCTCACAGGTCATAGCCCTTCAGGACCTAAAGTTCTAGTGGAGAAACAAACAGATAAACCACCAATACCATTAGTTCATTAACCAGGCCACAAATATTTATTGATCTCTTAGGAGTTGGGAGTGCATCTCAAAATAAGACAGAATGTCAGCCTCCTCAAAGCTCACAACCTCACAGGTAATGTAAAGAAATAAGGCAAAATCCCAACACAGCATAAAAAGCAAGAGTTTCCAGGGTCCAAATTAAAGATCTCTGTATTGGAAAATTCAGGGATATCGACAGAAGATATTGTGCTGGGTTTTTAAGAATCATTGGGTTGTCAGGCAGAAGAACAAGGAAAGGAACACCCAAGAAGATGAAACGAAACACTCAAAGGCAGAACTAAGAACAGGTCTGGTGTGTTCAAGGAACAGGTGCACTGGTTGCATCAGGAGAAAACTAAGGGGATGACAAAGGGAGTGGATGCAGACTAGCAGATCTGAGCACAGAGAGTGAAGGGTCTAGTATGCCAAGATAATAAGTTACTATTTTATCCTATGGCTAACAAGAAATCAACAAAGGCCTGACAGGTCAGACAAGTTTTTTGTTTGTTTGATTGATTTTTTCTTTTATTTTAAAGAAGACTACATCATCAGCAGTATAAGAAATGAGGAGCCAGTAATATGGCTAATGAGGAACTTGGGTAAGAAATGATGGCAACATTAACTCAGGTCAAAGCATGGGAAAGAAAGCAAAAGTCAGAAGCCAATTCTGAAATCAGAACCATAAGACTTGCAGCTCATTGCTTGTAAATAATAGTTAATATTAATTGAGGCCTATAATGTTCTTGACTGATATTAGGTATTTCATCTGCATTATCTCAATTTTCACAATAGCCTTTTAGGTTATGTGTTTGTATAATGTATTCTGCAGATCTGGAAACATAGGCTTAGATTTGTCCTCAGTTCTGTCCAGCTCCAAAGTACAAGCACTGAGCTAGTAACAATATTGCCTCCCACATTGGAAATGGATAAAGAAGAGGGGAAGGAATGACACACAAATTTCAGGTTGGAAAATGTTTTTGGAAAAAGGAGATACATCTACTGCTGGACATGTGAGAGCCAGGATGACCCCTGCACAGCCCATTGCACAGATGAATCTGGAGCTCAGAGGAGGACCTTGCCTGGAACCACTACCTATGAGTCCAGCCAATAGTGAGAAGTTAAAATTATGAGAGTGGATGAGACAATCTGTGGAAGAGTAAAGAACAGGAGCAGAGGGACAAGGACAGAGCTCTGGGGAATTTTGATATTCCAAGCAGGTGGAGGAGGAGCGCCTGTGGAGGAAGGTAATAAGAGGTAGCCAAAGAGGCGAGAGAAAGACCAGGAGCAGTATATTCCTTCTAGTGGTTTGTCAAGTGGGTTTTCTCTACCAAGAAAAGCTTGCTATAATCTGCAAACCTGGATTTCAGAATACAATTCCAACTATCAATCAAATAAACAAACAAAACAATGCATCAGACCAACTGTAAAGTTAGACCTCACAGGAGAGAGGGCTCATCACCAGCTGAGGCTGATGTGAAGAAAACTCTGGGCATTTGGCCACAGAAACATTTGTGAAGTCACAGGAAGTTGAGAGAGGTCCTCCTGGTGGGTCTCAATTTCCTCTGCGGACAGTAAGAGGGTTGGGACAGAAGCCTGGGGAAGGAAGTGAAACATGGCCATATTTGTGAGGAGTATGGGAGCAGAAGCCAACCAAGAGCAAGTGGAGATGTGTCCTCAGGTAGCACTGGAGACTCATCTGGGAGGTGAGTATGGCTCCTCTCTGACCTCCAAGTCTCAGGACAGGCTGCCTGGCCACTGGATCCTGATGTGCCATGAGCAGATTTGTGGCTAGAAGTACCAGGACACCAACACCTGGACACACCCCTGCAGCAAGTCCAGCAGGTTTGCATCTCCAGCCATTTTCCCTTCTTTCCTGTGCCTGCACTGGGGAGCATCCCACTTCCTCACTGGCAGGTCCAGGCAACCACACCCACCAGGGCTTGCCCAGTTAGTTCCCAGCCCTGGCCTGGAAGCTGGCTCACATGCACCCCCTACTGGCCAAGATGGGTCAGGACTCCAGTTCCCTTCGGTTTCCTAATCCACCTTCCACCCAAACAACTGCCACAGTCAGGGGCCACACTTGGACCCTTAGACACCAAAGCACTTCAGGTGTGGAAAATTCCAAGGTCACCTGTTTAAACCCCACTGTGGCAGAGAATATATGGAGGACATTTATTTATTACACAAATATTTATTTGGCTACCATTATGTGTCAGTGTACCTGACACCATCTTAGGAGCCTTGAATAGACTGGGGAGGTCCTTGCCCTCATAAAGTTAACAGTCTGATGAGGAAGACAAATATATAATAAACAACTGAACCAAAGATGCAGTTCCAAATTGTGCAGTGTTGGAAAGCGGCAAGTTTCTAAATGGGTACATGGCTAAGCCTGGGTTGGGGGTGAAGGATTTCTCTCTAAAGACGTAACATTTAGCCCTGGCTTAGTGGACTGAGTGCTGGCCTGTGAACCAGAGGATCACTGGTTTGATTCCTAGTCAGGGCACATGCCTGGGTTCTGTGTGTGAGGCATCCACACATTGATGTTTCTCTCCCTCTCTTTCTCCCTCCCTTCCACTTTTTCTAAAAATAAATAAGTAAAATCTTTTTTTTTTTAAAAAAAGACATGACATTTAGACTGGGAACTGAAGGATGAATAGAAATCAGCCAGACAAAAAATGGAGGGAATGCTGGAGAGCATTCCAGACAGAACAGGCCCAGAGACGGTCCATAACCCGTGAGCTGTAGGGCCTGGTCTCACCTCATGTTGGTTCCCTGGTGGGTGCCCTCCCTCACCTCATTCCCACCCATCCCCTGCCTTTACTTTACTTGGTGTGAGAACATGTAGGTATTGTACACTTAAACTTGTAATTTTGCAAGTTTTTTCTTTCATCTTTGAACACTAACCCAGAGAATTTCATGACCTAAATTTGACAGACTAACAAACCAAGAGGGTGGAACAAGTCCCTGGCTTCATTGACTCTAGAATGTAAACCAGGACTGCAATTTTAAGCCACAACACACCTTTAACTTCCTCAGACATGGGAAGTCTACATACAGGTCATGAAGCTGTGTCCACCCTCCACAAGCCAAGCCAGTCAGAAAAGTCCTATACTCATCATATTTGGCTCACTATGGAAATACAACACTATTCCCTGTGTGCCTGGTTCAGTAACAGACTCGTGTGTTCAGAGTTAACTTGAAGGGTTCAGGGACCATAGCCAGGTCAGTGGACACAATACCAGAAGATGCACACTTGAGATGTAAACCTCATTACATGTATATAAAAAGACTAAGAGAGAGAGCGTATTTAAGAATGGAGTCAGAAGATATACTTGCCTCTTAGTGAAAAACAAAAATAAAAATTTCAGATTAGAATTCATAGAGTATTGGTGATCATTGAAATGATGACTGTGGGTGTTCAATAATAAAAATGAATTAATTAATAGTAATGAGTAGTGGTATTAGTACACCACATGAGCCCTTGCACGGATGCACACACATATGTGTGATTCACACACACATGTGTGATTCACACAATCTCTCCCTCCAGCAGTCACAGAATCATCGGAAGTGAATGTTAGATAGTTTCCGTCAGTGCATTGGTGGTTGGTGCACCGCACAGCAGAGCCTTGTGGCTAGTGGATTACTGTAACTCTAGAGTTAGATTTCTGGAAAATCTACACAAGGCAGTGATGGTACAGGGAAACGAGCATTCGGCGGGTTCTGGAGTGCATCTCCTTAGTTATCCATCTGTGAAATGGGGACCACAGTGTCCTCCTCAGAGGTTCTTGGGAGGTTCAAATGGGGTGATGGTGTAGAAGTACCCGGTGCTCATCACCCAACACATGTGGATGTTTGAGGAATGATAATGAAGGATTTGAATAAAAATGCTGAAGATAACAAAGTGAGCAATGGGTCAAAGAGGTTGACAACATCAAAATTCAAAAAGATTTCAACAAATTTTAAACTATGAGGAAGCACTGCTCATATGACACTAAATCAAGACAAACCAGAGTCCTGCATGCAGGTTGAAAAACGGGATCAGTGAGGGCATGATGGGGTGAGCGATGCCTCCCAGTCACGGAAGGACCTGCTGGGCCAGTTAGTTCCCAGCCCAGCTGGCGTGGTGACCAAAAGGTACAGCAATCTTGGATTGCATTGCTATTATCATTATTACAAAATGAATTCAGATCTGTACCATTTACTTGGGGTTTTTACATGTATCACCTTGTTCATTGAAGAATATAAATAAATTGAAGGAAATAATTAGTTCAGTGAACTCTGAGTTGGGAGACCCCTGGGTATTTTGTCCACTTCCAGTCACCAGTTGTAGAAGGAATGTGAGCAACCTGGAGGACAGCCTGATATTGTGTAGACAAAGGGGCAGGAGCTTGGCTCAGCCCTGGCACACACTCACTAGCTATGGGACCTTACAAAGTGACTTTGTCTCTTCAAGCAGAGCCTCAGTTTCCTCAGCTACCAAATAAGAGTGACAGCCCCTGCCCTACAGAGCTGTCTCAAGGATTAAATGAAATCACAAGTATGTGCCCAGCACAGTCTACACAGAGAAAAGACCACTGAACATTATTAGGCATTTGACCCTCTCAATTATCCACTCACAATGCCCACACTGTGGGTCTACTATAATCTGGTTTGATCCCAGGTGAGTTTCTTTCTGATCCCCCCATCTTCATACCCTGGGCCACTTCCCCTCCTCCACCACCACCCCCCACAGGATGAGCTAGTGGGAGCTCAGTGGGGACAGGCCAGACAAACCACCTGCACTTGACACCTGCTGCTAGACAAGTCAACAGACAATCATAGCACTTGTTCCCAGACCTTGTGATCACACACATCTGAAATGCCTACTTAGCACCTAGTATGCACCACAAGCAGGAATAGACATGAATGGGGTAAGCATGGTCTCTGCCCTCATGGCACTTTTAATCTAGTGGGAAAGTCAGACAGTAAAACTTAGAGAGAGAGAGACAGAGACAGAGAGAGAGACAGAGAATGAATTTCAAATGAACAGGGTGCCAGAGAAGAATAGAATAGGAGAATGTTAAGTTGGGAGCTTTAAGGGCCAGACTCTTAGAAGAAGGGACATGTGAGCTGAGCACTGGAGAATGAGTGAGAAATACGCCCCCCACCCCCAGGTACCATCAGTCTTGGGTACCAAAGGCTCTTGGCCATGCTGAGGAGGAACCTTCAGGTCCCCACCATGGGAGGCACTTCTTACTCCAGCCCACTGTGGAATGTCCCCCAGAGTCCCTGCCACACCTCCCAGGGGCTCCCACCCCTGTCCTTTACCCCTCCCAGGTAATAACACCCTCCCTCTTTCAGAGTGGCTCTTCTAATTGAGGCCCTGCCCCAGTCAGCCCTGCCCCGCATTACCTGCTGGACCAGAAACACACCTGTCCTGATTCTGTGTGGCTCAGAGCCTCTGGAAAATGTGTAGCTTCCCCAGAGCAACCCCACCCTTGGCCTTCTGCCCCCTCCTCCCACTCTTCAGCATTCTTGGCAACCCTGGGACAAGTAGGACTTGGTTTGGGGACAGAGTGGAGCTGATTGGTGGGAGTCTGCTGGGGTAAGGCCCAGGCCCCCTTGTCCCACTGTTTCTTTTGCACTGTAATATTCTAGAGCAAAAGAGAAAGGCAAAGACAGAAACAGTCCCAGAAGCAGAAGGGCAGGCAGAGAGAAAATGAGAAGCCCTGAGGGGTAGAGAGGGAGGCAGTGTGAGAGGAAGAATGTGAAAGACAGCCCAAGAGGTGCAAGGAAGACAGAGACAGACAGAGGCACTAGAAGGAGACTAAAATGTGGGGGAAACAAAACCAGGGAGAAAGAGGAAGAGCCAGGGAGCACAGGAAGAAGGTGGGCAGGGGCCTCAGGGAGAAACCTTTCCTGACGGGCCAGCAAGCCACTGTTGGCCGCAGGCTGTGGTTACCAGTGAGGAGGTCACAGAAACCTCTGAGGGCAATGGGGGAACATGGGTGCTACAGAGTGTCTCCCCCCAAATCCCACACTGATGGGAAGGCACCAGAGAGCAGGAGCAATGGATGGCCTGGAATTAAGATGTAATTAACCTGTGAGAAATCTCACATGCCACAGTAGTGGGCAGGTTTCAGGGAGCATGAAGACAGTGGGATTTTCTACTCTGACAAATGTCCCAAGAGCAGCTGAGGGAAGAGCTTCTTCTATTCACCTCACCCTGCTGGCATGGATCTTACCCCTCCATTCCATAGACCCATAGGTGGTCCCCAGTGTGCCAGGCCCTGCACTGGGTCCTAGGGATACAGAGACCAGGAAGGTACAGGCACATCCTTGGAGTCCAAGTTAGGAGGGAAAAGGCTAGGGGTAGGTTGGGGGCAGTGATGAACTACCAGAAGGCCCAGGCCAAGCCCATGGGCACCAAGGGGAGGGGATGTTACTTCTGGTCTGGAGAAGCAAAAAGCCTTCTGGAAGAGTTAGCCTTGTTTAGTATCTTAAAAGCTGGTGGAATTGGCCCTGGCTGGCGTGGCTCAGTGGATTGAGCACCAGCCTACAAACCAAAGGGTTGTGGGTTCAATTCCCAGTCAGGGCACGTGCCTGGGTTGTGGTCTGGGTCCCCAGTTAGGGGCACGCGAGAGGCAACCAGTTGATGTATCTCACACACAATGATGTTTCTCTCACTCTCTTTCCTCCTCTCTTCCCATCTCTCTGAAAATAAATAAATACAATCTTTAAAAAAAAAAACTGGTGAAATTGGAGAGATCAGGAGTGGGGTGGGAACAGTGTGGGCCCCAAGATGGACAAGCCCAGGAGGTGAACCTGTAAATTGCCCACTTGGGCTCATTCTGTGGAAAAGTATAGGTTAGAGTATGATTGTGGAGAGTCCTAAATGCTGCTAAGATAGTTCACTTTACTCTGTCACACAGGAGGGGCCATAAAGTGATTTTGACCAGAGGGGTGATAGGAGCCATGCCATGCTCAGAATTTGACTGTTCCTTCCTTTACTAACTAATTCGGTGAACTTGAACAGGTCATCTGTGAGCTTTGTGTTCGCTTTTCCATAAAATTAGGGGTCTTAACCAGATTAGTGTTCTATTCCACAACCAAAGAAAAGTTCATTTGGCAGTTATTTGTTTTTTCAAGCTCACAGCTGTGGAAAACAACTGACAAGATAAGCTCTAGACACATCCACACACACGCACGCACACACACATACGTGAGACCTTCACCAGGAGACCCACGCGGGTCCTGCCCAGCCGCTCCTCCCTGCTCATATCAAGGTTTGGGTTCAGTATTCTCTCACCAGCCTGTGCCAAACTCCCCCCAGGGCAACTGAGACTGGTGCCCAAGAAGCAAATCCTTCCTGCCACAGTCACACAGGAGTCTTAGCAACAATCACAATAGCAACAAGAGTAACAAGGCCTCTGCTGACTTCAATGAAACCATTATTATAGGCCAACTGTAAATTCTAAGACCCTAACACATTTAATTCACTTAATCCTTACAACAACACTCTAGGGGGACGGGAGCCCAGGGGTTCATATGAACGACTTTAAATGATTAAGAGGACTTGAGCAGAATCTTTCTACACTAAGGAGGCAGAAGAGGCAACTACAAGATTTGCCTTGAAAAAGCAGTCACCAGCTGAGTGTTCTGAGTTTACTTTGTGTCTTTAAGTCCAACAAAAAGTGGACATAATTTTGAGAAGGCAATAATCCAGACCATGCCACATTGTTGATTTGAGGAGGCATTGATGAGTGCCCATGGAAATGGGAGCGTCTACAGCTCCCTTGTCCACAGCCTGCCTGGGCCAGGGCTGAGGGAGGCCAGGGAGACCCTGAGGCCTGAAAGTGGAGTTTGAATTGAAGGGAGGAGCATTGTGAAGCAGGTGATGGTAAATGAGGCCAAGATATCTGAAGGGCAGCTTTTTTCATGAGACCATTCATTTCTCAGCATCTCACATCCAGCCCTGTGGCTACTTCCTATATGAGGGGCTGTTAAACTCACCCTGGATGTTGTAAGAGAACGAAACACATGGTAGCAGCTGAGGAAGTTTCCTGTAGGAAGTCTGTGCCCAGCTGCACCCCAGCAGGGAGGACTGGGTTGGCCAGTAGAGTACCCACTCATCCTGGGGGTTCTCCTCCTGGACCTCTCCCACTGGTGTGCAAATCTGCAAGTGGCACTAAGTCCCCTGGGCCTAGTTGACCCTCCAGATGACCTGAGAGCAAATGGACAGAGGGAATCCAGTGAAATGTGAGAGAGAGTCTTTGTGAAGCTGTTAAAACCTGCCTGGTTATCAGACCGCACAACCCAGGGTTCCAGCACAGGGAAATAAAGCCTCAAAACCTCTGGTTGTAAAAACCTGTGGGAATTGCAGTGGTGAGAGAAACTCCCAGCCTCGTAGGAGAGTTCACTGGAGAGATCCACAGGGTCCTAGAACATACACAAAACCACCCACCCAGGAATCAGCACCAGAAGAGCCCAAGTTGCTTGTTGAAAGTGAGAGAAGTGACTGAAAACCAGTCCAGAGCCAAGTAAGCGACATTGTTCCCTTTCGGACCCCTCCCCCACATACAGCACCACAAGGCAGCAAAGCAAATTGCCCTGCACTGGCGAATACCTAAGGCTCCACCCCTTAGAAAATAACATGTGCAGGAGACAAAAAAATATTGCCCAAATGAAAGAACAGATCAAAGCTCCAAAAATAGAACTAAGCAATGAAGAGATAGCCACCCTATCAGATGCAGAGTTCAAAACACTGGTAATCAAGTTGCTTACAGAAATGGTTGAGTATGGTGGCAAAATAGAGGAAGAAGTGAAGGCTATGCAAAGTGAAATAAAAAAAATTATACAGGGAATCAACAGTGAATGGAAGAAAACCAGGACTCAAATAAATAATTTGCAGCAGAAAGAAGAAGTAAACATTCAACCAGAACAGAATGAAGAAACAAGAGTTAAAAAAAGAAATGAGGAGACTCTTAGGAACCTTTGGGACAACTTTAAATGTTTCAATATCTGAATCATAGGGGTTCCAGAAGGAGAAGACAAAAAGCAAGAAACTGAAAACTTATTTGAAAAAAATAATGAGGGAGAACTTCCCTAACCTGGCAAAGGAAATAGACTTCCAGGAAGTCCAGGAAGCTCAGAGAGTCCCAAAGAAGTTGGACCCACACACCAAGTCACGTCAGAATTACGTTAGCCAAGATTAAAGATAAGGAGAGAATTTTAAAAGCAGCAAGAGAAAAGGGAACAGTAAGCTACAAAGGTGTTCCCATAAGATTGTCAGCTGATGTCTCAAAAGGAATCTTACAGGCAAGAAGTGGCTGGAAAGAAGTATTCAAAGTCATGAAAGGCAAGGACCTGCATCCAAGATTACTCTGCCAGCAAAGCTATCATTTAGAATAGAAGGGCAGATAAAGTGCTTCCCAGATAATGTCAAGTTAAAGGAGTTCATCATTACCAAGCCCTTATTATATGAAATGTTAAAGGGACTTATCTAAGAAAAAGAAGAAGATTAAAACTATGAACAGTAAAATGAGAACCAATTCACAACTATCAACAGTTGAACCTAAAAAAAAAAAAACAACTAAGCAAACAACTAGAACAGGAACAGAATCACAGAAATGGACATTACATGCAGCGTTATGCAGTGGGGAGAGGGAGAGGGGTGCATAGGGGAAAAGGTACAGGGATAAAAAGTATAAATAGGGAGTGGTAGGGGGAAAATGGAGACAGCTGTACTTGAACAACAATAAAATATTGTGGAATAAAAGGAGCATAAATGATAGGTACAAAATGGACAGGAGGAGGTTAAGAATAGTATAGGAAATGGCAAAGCCAAAGAACATATATAGGACCCATGGACATGAACTAAGATGGGGGAATGCTGGTGGGAGGGGGAATGCAGGTGGAGGATAATAAAGGGGAGAAAAAAATAGGACAATTTCCAGTCAAGACTGTGCCTCCTTGCACAACTAAAAGAAGGACAACAACAAATTTAAAACAAAAAAACAACCAGAACTGACAGAAAATCAAACTGTATGGAAGTCTGACAACCAAGGAGTTGAAGAAGAAACATTCATCCAGACTGGTAGAAGGGGCAGAGATGGACAGCCGTGCAGAAAGGACTCAAGGCATGGCAGCGGCTGGCAGACCCAGC